>JAHWFP010230855.1:8690-19009 GCA_023313725.1 Lithobius niger
TCCCCCCCCCCCCAACCATCCAAGAAACACATACAGTTGGCAAATTCGAGTTGTCGAGTTGGCAAAATCGGACAAATTTTCACTGCAAATTTGAGTACTGGTTAATTATTATCATCATATCGTCAGTTTGAAAGTAAAGTTTACAATACGTTTTTTTTCCATCAGTTTTCGCAACACTTCTGTGTAACTTGGGAGTAAGTGAAACGCTGCCCCTGATCATTTCTGGTTGCTTCCCTGCATCGCTAGGCTGTAAGGAGTGGGGGAAAGGAAGCTCCGCGAAAATTTGCGTAGTTGGCGAAATTGAAAATTGACTTGGTCGTTTTGTTTGCTATGTCACCACCATAGCTTATAAGTATCACAGATAATGTAGAAAATTAAAACAAAAAGTGGACAAAACTGTATCCCCACCGAGTTTGAAGTCGTAATAACAATTAACTTAGCGAAAATCGTACACAGTTGGCAAAATAAAAAATTGAGTTGGCTATTTTACTTCCTGTAGTTCTTTTTCTGTTAGACAGTGCCGCTCAGAAGGGGTTTATCGTGGAGCAACTCGTAACTGGTATTTCAGGAGGGTAGAAAATTACTGGCATATTAATATACCAAAACACAACATCACTGCCAGGATTTAAAACGTTTCTTAGGTAAAACAGAAATATCAACAAACTCTGCATAAAACAAACCCTGCATAAGGACTCCTGCCAAGTTATCGCCGTCTGAAGTTGTGATATCAAATAAATCTAAAAAATTAATGCAGTTGTCTATTTGATTTACTAGTTCGTCTGCTAGTCAATCAGTGCCTTGGTTTTAGTTAAAACAGTAACGTGAACTAAAGCTGTGTACTTCATGAAAATCGGGTACAGTTGGCAAAATCAAAAACCGAGTTGGAAAAATTGAATTAGCTGTTTGATTTTCTGTTGTCTTTTTTCTGTTAACCTATCGCCACTAAATTTGAATTTGTATTAATGCAGAAACAACTACATTTTTCAAATGAAAATTGTTAAAAATTTTAAACTTGTTAATTTCGAAGGTCCAAAATTTGACGATAAGAGTTCATAAGATTCCATATTAAAGGCAAAAGTGACCCAAAAAAAGGCCACGAAATGAGGGCAAAAATTACCCTACGAGACCGGTAATTATTTATCGCCGGGGAGGCTGGAGATGGGAGGGGTCATGAAGTTTTTGGACCATCTCAAGAGGGAGGTCATAAATTTTTCAGGTCCCATCAAAAGGGGGAGGTCAAAAGCACACTGACCAACTGGGGAAAAAGTCATTTTTGGACCACCAAAATGGCACTAACAGCAGTCAAAA
Organism: Lithobius niger; assembly: GCA_023313725.1. Lineage (NCBI taxonomy): Eukaryota > Metazoa > Arthropoda > Chilopoda > Lithobiomorpha > Lithobiidae > Lithobius > Lithobius niger. The sequence continues at coordinate 9,999 of JAHWFP010230855.1, forward strand.
TTTCCAAAAACGGCTCAGCTTCTGGGGAGCAAGCCCCCCAAATCCCACCATGTCCTTTGTCTGTTAACCTATCGCCACTAAATTTGAACTTGTATTAATGCAGCAACAACTACATTTTTCAAATGAAAGTTGTTAAAAATTTTAAACTTGTTAATTTCGAAGGTCCAAAATTTGACGATAAGCCTTCATAAGATCCCATGTTACAGGACAAAAGTGACCTAAAAAAAGGCCATGAAATGAGGGCAAAAATTACCCTACGGAACCGGTAATTATTTATCGCCGGGGAGGCTGGAGATGGGAGGGGTCATGAAGTTTTTGGACCATCTCAAGAGGGAGGTCATAAATTTTTCAGGTCCCATCAAAAGGGGGAGGTCAAAAGCACACTGACCAACTGGGGAAAAAGTCATTTTTGGACCACCAAAATGGCACGTAACAGCAGTCAAAATTTCCCAAAACGGCTCAGCTTCTGGGGGGGGCACCCCAGACCCCCCATGCAGTTTACAAGGTTTTGAAACTAATAATACCATTCCTGGTTGTACAGTTTTTTTAAACAAATTTATAGAAAAGCTTTGGCACCTGGTTTCTTGGCGTCTTCTGCATTTTAGTTTTTAACTATGTTAGGAAGTGGTCATATAAGCAAACAGTGTGTTCATCATACTTTTGTAGGAATCTCGACAAAAGATGGGTGGAAAGTATTTTCGTGGGGTTGTTCACATCATTTTTGGCCCTTAGGGTGGGAGGAATCAAGGTTTTTTCAGGTCTTGAAGGAGGAGTCATCGAAAATTTAGTGGTCACATTAAAGTTTTCATTTCCCACCCCACCCCCATGGCCATAACTAATGACCGGTCCTCAAGATCCCCTGAATCAATGGGAAAAAATTAAATGGAGCATGTCGATTTCAAATGTGGAAGCTCTTCTCCAATAATACATCAAGTTGTTTTGGACAAAACTGAGGTAAAAAGTTTCGCAATTTCTTTCGTATTTCGACGCTCCATTATTTAAAAACTGGAGCATGTTTTTGTTTTAAAATGTGACAGTTTTTTTTTTTTTTACAATATTACCTCTAGGCCTATAGTTGTTTGGGATACGACTGAGAAAAAGATTTCATTAATTTCACCTTTCGATAGTACATTTAAAAAAAATTTCTGCCCCTGACCTGCTGCCTATGCTTGCACACAGGAGTCGTCGTCATTCATTACAGCCTAAAAGTCCAAAATGTACTATTAAGTCAACCCTGAATCGTCAATGGCCAGCTGGCCTGTTTAGATAATTATAAACTAAACTCGGTTTAATTTAATTTGGGAAAAAAAATATCTACAAAAAAACATGATTTAGTCACAATAAAATTTTTACGAAACCTACCATCCTAAAATATGAATAAAAAAAATCACCAAAATTTGCTTAACAATTTGTTGCTTCAGTGTTCACTGGAGGCTAGAAACAGGCACTAAAATAGCGTAAAATGCTTCAGCTTCCGGGGCTAACGGAGCTAACGGAGCTTACAGCGCTCCCCCAGACCCCATAGCTGAGCTAGGCGGACCCCTCAAAAGTACTTTACTAGCAGCACTAATGGCATTCTTTAAACCAGTTGGCAAAATCATAAGATGAGTTGGCAAAATAACAGTCACTTCCCCCGCAACCAAGTACCCTTCGCTACGGCCCTGTAAAGAATTAACATTTTGACAGGTTTTTAGTTGGTTTCGTCCTTTTATTTTGCTTTCGTTCACTTTCATTTAGCTTTCGTCCATTTTTTATATTGCACATTGTAGGCTGTAGCAAGGGACGAAATCAAAATGAAAGTGGACGAAAGCAAATAATAAAAGGACGAAACCAACGTAAAAAATCTTTAATTATGATGCTTTTATAAGTAAGTGTTTTTCTGTCTGTGTAGGGAATCATAATAAATTTACGCAGTCAGTGAAGATGATTTTAAACAATAATACTGTATTATCAGCTCGTGTGTCCGATTGGGTTTTAGGAGGGGCGATCACTCCCACCGCCCCCCTCTGGATCCGCGCCTGCTCCCGATCTGATTTTTTAGTCGTGTCGTTACTGAAAATCTTATACGTCTGAATGCAAAATTAAGAACACCTTTAAAACGGCCTTCTCAGGGATCAATAAGAAAATATGATGACTGTAGGGGATATTTCTTCCTGAGATATTTACACCGGGATTATTATTATTATTTTTTTTGGGGGGGGGTAGTACTTTTCCCTAGATTTTCGTCTCTCATGCGGACGGTTCAGGTTCGATCCGTACCCGATCCCTCGAAGTTGCTCTGTTCGAATTCCAGTGGAGCCGTTATTGCAGCCAGCCATAAACATCAATTACTCGATTTCATTCTCCTTTTCCGAAAGAAAAAAAAAGTTCGCGGCACAATAATTTAATCATAATATAAATTATTCAGTCGGTCACCTTCGTTTAACCTTTAGCGGACCAATTAACGGAAAACATTTAACCGGTCGTTTGTGACGTCACACCAGCGGGCGTTTAGAACAAGAGTTGACCTTCAAACCACCTCCTTTTCAACTATCTCAATTACAGTTGTGTCCGGCCAGACAGTCTCACGAGGGTTGACTATAGCGCTCGTGCAAATTGTATCGATAAAAGGGGTCCCGCCGTTTTGGATCGATGGGGCCCCACGGACCTTGCGGTCACGTGACTCTCATTGTGAGATCGCTATCTGCGGCCGTAATCAGCCAAGTTCTGGTTGCGCATCAGGCAACTCCATCGGCCACGCTAACTTTTTTCTTTTCTTCCATTTTACTGCTGGCGCAACGAAAACGGCTTTAAAGTGGTTCCAACGAACTAACGTTTTTCAAACTCAGTACCTTAAAGGGCAATTACATCCATTTTAATACGCATGTTTGACTTTTGGATCACTTACACAATAACTAAACACAAGAATTGCGGTAAGAATACGTTACGTACGTCCAAAATGTATGTTACTTTATGTAGCACTGCTTGTCGTGGAATCTAATCTACGAAGCAAGACGAACTTGAGACTAATATAAAATAGAGGGGTTTTTACTTCTAACTTAAAACAGACCGAACAAGTCAGGCTTGCTCTTATAGTCGTTTTTCTAACAGTACAGATTTTTTACGCTAAAAAACAAAGGAAACAAAGAAACTGCGAACAGCATTGTTGCTGCTCGAAAGAAACTACATTGTCACGACATTGTTAAACTTAACAATCCGTGACATTCCCACGACCGACAAGTCGCACATTTCTACAGCCTGTAAGCTTAAACACTATCACTAATGTTCAACTCGTGTTCCAAAGGATAGATTAGTTGGATCGGTCGGCGCACTTCGTGTCCATTACTTTTTTTTTTGTAAACAACTACGAATTTCTCCGTCACGTCCAAATTGTACTTCTTTAACTCTTGCCATCTTCCACATGTGACGTGGGTGTCCGAGTTCATGAATTAAAACCACGTCTCCTGGCTTAATTATTGCTCTCTTGCCTACGTTTCGTCGCTGTTGTAAGCTTTTTAAATCCAGTAAGTATTCGGCTTTCCATCTTCTCCAAAAATGTTCAAGCAATCGTTGCCGATGTCTCCAATTGCGAGTAAAATCTTTATCCACCTTGCACTGGCTTGAATGCTTCACCCTCCCCACAGCAATTAATGAGTTAGGGCTGCAATTTAAAAAATGCGCTGGAGTTAAAGGTTCTTCTGTTTGAGGTTCGTCTGAAACGTACGAAATTGGTCGCTGATTTACGACGGTTTCAATTTCGGCTAAAATAGTTGTTAATTCATCTGACGAAACACACGCATTACCAAGAACCTTTCTTAGGCAACGTTTCACAGTTTGAATCATACGTTCCCAAAATCCCCCCCACCAGGCTGCCTTTTCGGCTATAAACTTCCATTCCACTCGTTGTTTTACACAGAACTCATTCACCAAGGGGTTGGTAACTAGTTCCCATATCCAGGCTAATTCCATATTAGCTCATTTAAATGCTTTAGCATTGTCTGAATAAATCAATGCACTTACTCCTCTTCTGGCGAAAAACCGTCTTAGTGCTCGCAAAAATGCTTCTGCAGTTAGGTCAGGAACAAGCTCTAAATGGATGGCTCGTGTAACTGCACACGTGAATAAAGTAATATATGCTTTAGATTGTTTTCCTGTCTCCCTCACAAAAACGGGCCCAGCAAAATCAATTCCGGTTGTAAAAAACGGTGGTGCTGGTGTCAGTCTCTCCTTTGGTAAATTTGCTTCGATGCAGCTCAAAGGTTTCACCTTCAACTTCTGGCAAATGAAACACAGCTTTAAGGTTTTCTTGATAAATTGTCTTGCTTTCACTAACCAATACTTTTCCCGTAGCTTTGCCAAGGTTCGCACGACACCTCCATGAAAAACTTTTTCATTACACTTTAAAACCAAAAGTTGTGCAAATCTGGTTTTACTTGGTAACAAAACGGGATGTTTTTCATTTACAGGTAGGTTTGATTCGTGTAAGCGTCCTCCCATACGCATGACACCTAGCTCGTCTAGAAAAGGATTAAGGTTTGCCAAATTTGACTCCTTGGTATCAATCAAATCGTCCTTTTTCAAAGCATAAATTTCTGACTGATAACATGTCATTTGTGTCTGACGAATTAAATATGTCATTGAATCGTTGAGCTCTGTCACAGTTAAATTGTCTGGATTGCCACTAACTTGTCCTTTGAAAATAGATGCTGCACGTAGAACCCATGCAGTCACTCGTACGGCTTTTTCTAAGTGTCCATACCTCTGTAAGTCTATCAGCTCTTCCAAAATAACTGTTACACCAACGATCACCTTTTCTTCGTCTTCAATTTGGCCTTGAACTAAACTTTGACTTCCATCAGACTCTTCTGGCCATTCTTGTTCCTTTTTCAACAACCACTCTGGGCCTTTCCACCATTGTGTCTTGCTGAGTAGCTTTTTTAGGGTTTCTCCTCTTGAAATCAAATCCGCGGGATTTTCTTTACTGGGGCAATATCGCCAGTCTTCAATTTTGGTCAAACGTCGTATTTCTGCGACTCGGTTTTGTACGAAAACTTTCCACTTCTTGGTTATCCCTCGAATCCATTTCAGTACCACTTGAGAATCGCTCCAGAATGTGTAGGATATTCCTGTGAACTCTTGACGTTGAGCAAGGAATGCAGAAAGTCTGGCTCCTATTGTGGCACTCATTAGTTCCAACCTGGGTAAACTAATTTGCTTGATGGGTGCTACACGACCTTTGCAGATAAGAAGACTAGTGCTGACTTCCTCTTGACTCGCCATCCTAAGGTAGATAACTGTGCCGTAGGCCCTTTCTGACGAATCACAAAATACGTGTATCTGTCTTTTTTCTTTTAGCTCATTATTTAAACTGATGTAGCGTGGCAACTTAATTTTGTCTAACTGTTGAATGTCATTACACCAGCTTTTCCAGTTGAGGCTCAGATCTACTGGCAATTCTTGATCCCATGCAAACTTCTGTTTCCACAGGTCTTGAAAGAAACATCTTGCCTTCATGACAACTGGGGCTATGTAACCTAAAGGGTCATAAACTTGAGCCGCATGTTTTAAAACAAGTCTTTTGGTGACGTTTGTACACGTATTTAGCTTCTCTAAACCTGTAACAGGCAGCATTATTTCATCCAGTTTTGGATCCCACCTTAAACCCAAAAGTTTTGTTACGTTTTGATTTGGTTGTACGTTCAACTCTTGCAACGTATTATTTCGGACCTCTTCGCTTTTCCACTTTTCAAAAAGATTGGTGCTGTTGGTTAACCACTTCTTCATCTTCATACCCGCACCCTGAAGCATAGCTTGCATGTTTTCTTTAGTTGTATCCGCGTTTTTCTCACAGTCTGCTCCTGCAATTAAATCATCAACATAAATGTTCTCGTTCAGTAGTTTACTTTCATTAGGGTAAATGTTAGCTTCTTTTTCAGCATGCAAACGTATAGTTGCGGCTAACAAATACGGACTGCAAGTAGCACCAAATAACACTCTGGTCATTCTGAAAACTTTCAACTTCACCTTGTCACCAATTTTCCAACTAGGGTCAACCCATAAAAATCGAGTTGCATCTCTGTCTTCCTCTGCAAGGCTAACTTGAAGGAATGCTTTTTCTATGTCGGCAGTTAATGCTATCTTCTGCATGCGAAATACAAGTAGCAAATGTAAAAGCTCTGGATTTAAATTTGGTCCTTGCCAGAGACATTCATTGAGAGATTCCTCGGTTTTCCTATGTGCAGAGGCATCAAAGACAATTCTAACTTTCGTAGTCTTCACGTACTATGGCATGATGCGGTATGTAGTAAACCATTTCTCCAACTTCCTGTCCAGCACAAACCTCTTCTGCTTGACCTTGTTGCATGTAAGCTTCAATAGCAGCTTTATACTGAAGAAAGAAATCTGGGTCATTTTCAAAACGGCGAATCAATCCCATCATCTTCTCTCTAGCCATCGTCCAATTCGTTCCAAGTCGGTTTACATCAGTCTTCCAAGGTAATCTTACGCTGTACCTCCCTTCCTTGACTTTAGTGGTAGCTTTAAACAACTTGTGAACTTCGTCATTTTCTACTCGTTTCAGTTGTTCCACTGCCGAGTCTTTGATCCCGATTGCTTCTAAAGACCATAACTTTTCAGCCCATTCTTCTTGTTTTGTTTCTTGAACTGTGCAGTGAAGGACAGTACTAATGTCAGTTGCTTTGTCCTGTTGACTAATCCTTCCTTCTATGGACCAACCAAATAAACTTTGCATCACTACAGCTGATTCGTTCAGTCTTCTATATTGACCTGTGACAATGGTCCAAAAAATGTCTTGTCCGACAAGAATGTCGATTGCCGTTGTAGATTCATCTATGTCCTCTGTAGCTGCATCTTGCTCTAACCCGATTTCTTGCAGTAAACGAGCGGTTTCCTTTGGGCTCAATGATTCCACAGGACCGCAAATCGAGTTAATTTCAATAAGCTCTACAGTTTTCTCACTCTCATCGTACAGACTTCTTAAAGTTAATTTAACTAGGTTGTAATCGTGCTCTTCTTTTCTCCCTCCGATTCCACTCACGGTTAAGTGCTCCTTCTTAATTCTTTCTGCTCCAATGCGCTTTGAAGTGTGAACATGTATAAAACTCCGTTGGCTTCCATTGTCCAGAACACACCTAACTTTGCATCCTCCCAAGCTTCCTTCAGCCCACGCCCAGATAATCTGCAACTGAGTGAACTTTGCTTGAGTTGTACTCGATACACACGCTTGTAGGGATACTTTTTCGGTAGGAGTCTTGTCTTGCGGAGAATCACTTTCCTTTTCTTTTATGCCAGAACTTGAAGTCTTACGAAAGCATATCTGTGTATGATGACGTCCATTGCATTTTCGGCATAAAGTTGTGCTTCGGCAGTCTTTGGCCATGTGCTTTTTTCCTAAGCACACGAAACAGCCACTTTTCATGATTCTGGCCTTTTTCTCGTTCACAGATAAAGACATTTTGCATGCTGAACTTTTGTGATCATCTTTTGCACAAAAAATGCATCCACTCCCATTTGTAAATTCAGGCTTTGTATGACTTTCAACTCGTGCATATAACAACGCTGTTGGTGGCAAAGGGGTTTCTTCTGTAATCTTATTGGCTGATTTGGATCCACTTCCCTTTATGTCCTTACGAATGAACAATAAGTCTTCTTTTCCTTCTACTTCGGCTTTTAGCTTTTCCAGTAGTGTCTCTAAGTCGTACAGTTCTAAACGTGATGTAGCTTTACGTCTCCAGTCAACTAGTAGTTCTTCAGGCACTAACTGCATGACTACAGGGCACAGAAGGCATCCATAACTATCTGATGTTATCCCAAGTGCTTCCAATCCCTTTATATGGCAGACACACTCGTCATATAAACGTCTTAAAGCTCTAGGGTCTACCGTATTCTCCTTTACTGCCGTCATCTTGAGAAGTTTCGCCATGTGATAGTGAATTACAAGCTCTGGTTGTCCAAACCTATCTTTCAAAGTGTCAATAGCACCGCTGTAATTCGCACTGGTCATTAATAATCCGGCAATGGCATCCAATGCTGATCCCTCTAACATCGACCGCAAATAGCTAAATTTTGAGACATCGTCCAAGGTTTTGTTTAGGTGTACGGCTTGTTGGAACTGATCCCAAAATCTTTGCCAGTCAGCTATGTCACCATTGAACTTTTTAACTTCTAACTTGGGCAATTTGACACCTCTGGACTTTACAAAAGGTGAACTAGTGGTAGCAGTGGGGTTTACATCACTTGAAAGTCTTGGATTTTCTCGTGCAGCCTTTTTCCTTTTCACATGGACTCGAGCTTTTCTTTTCAGTTCGCTGATCTTCTCTTGCCATTCAATTTGCTCGTCGGTGAACTCTTCTATTTTATCCTCTTTTAAAACTTTCTTTAAGTCTTCATCTGCTTGTGCAACAGTCAACTCCCTCTTCTCAATTTGCTCCAGCAAGTCCTCAAGCTCAAATTCATCAAGCTCGTCAAATTCACTTTCTTTCATTAAGTCATTCAAAATATTGCAGGCTTTTGTCACTGCAGCTCGATAGCCAGCTCTGCTTTTTCTAATGGCCGCTTCTGTCGTCATAATGGCCGTCAATGATTAGGGTTACCTTACTGTCCTTTCTCCACGACGCCCTTTTTCTTGCTTCTAAACGACGTTTAGATCGGGTTTCGGCACCATTACTTTCTCTGTCGTGGAATCTAATCTACGAAGCAAGACGAACTTGAGACTAATATAAAATAGAGGGGTTTTTACTTCTAACTTAAAACAGACCGAACAAGTCAGGCTTGCTCTTATAGTCGTTTTTCTAACAGTACAGATTTTTTACGCTAAAAAACAAAGGAAACCAAGAAACTGCGAGCAGCATTGTTGCTGCACGAAAGAAACTACATTGTCACGACATTGTTAAACTTAACAATCCGTGACACTGCTTGGTTTGCCTTCACATAATACGTCCAAAATAACAATTTAATTACTGCATCACCAAAACACGACACGGAGGTCGCCATTGTTTTGCTGGAACGCGCAG
>JAHWFP010230856.1:0-22275 GCA_023313725.1 Lithobius niger
GTATAGCTGTGACACCACCCAGTGGTGTAACGTGGCTATGACGGGTGCGTGGGCAACAAGGCCCTGTTCTAACCCCCCCCCCCCCCCCGCCCCGGCACCGACTACCGAATTCATAAGTAATTGAGAGGGATAATTAATGGCATTATTACGTTAATTATATCGATTTAAAAACCGCCGACTCCCTTGAATTTCACTAATATTTCAACATCAAAAAAACATATAAAAGCAATATTTAAAAAAAAAACACCCGTCGTAGCATCCGAGGGGTTTGCGTACAGGCAGTTTCATTCTATTCATATAAAAACTACATCTGGCGAAGATTTCTTCACACTGTTAAAAATTACGGTACAAAACATTGGGAATATGTTTCCAGTTTTATCCGTAATTAATAAAAATAGATGCAAATGGTTTTGTAGCGTTAACCGCTTTCGGTCATCTGCCGGACGAAGCCCTAAGGCGCGCTATGTCTGCAGCACTCGGATTCCCAGGTGGTCACCCACCCACGTATCAATCGGGCTCAATGCTGCAAACCTATTTATGTTGCCTTTTGGATTTAATGTCAGACTACCTGAACGAGAATTGAACCCCGACCATTGAGACCAAAGGCCGACGTCTTACTGCTCAGCCATACTGACACGGCCAAAGAGAAACGTCCATCGGCCCCACATAACCATAATCTTCGGTTGCATTAAACAGTCTAACAGTCTAACATGCAAATGTGTATTTCATATCATGATAGATGGCATACGAAAGCTAATACTCCTTATTCAGAGCAACTTTCGACTTAGAGCTACATCTCACTTTTACGGTTAAAGTGTAAAGCTGCATTTTAGTCACACCGTACGGTTTGGCGTTGTGTCACTTTATTAAGTTTTGAATTGGAAAACTTTAAATTTATTGTAGACTAAACACGATTGGTTTCAGTATTACCAGGGGTAGCATAAATATAAGAGGACGTGTATATAATGCGCTCCTGGTATTACTTACTTACGTAAGTAAGAAAACGAAGGTCGTTGGTTCTTGCTCATGTAGAAAAAACACAATTGTTGTCCATGTTTATGTATCCCAAATCATTTCTAAAGTATTATTAAACTATTTCACATTTTAAATAAACAACTATTAATTTTTAAAATAAGAAAAAAATAATTCTAAGCATAAAAACGAAGGCGTGGGGTTCTTACTTGCGTAAGTAAATCTACTACTGCTATCAAAGTTTACTTATCAATGTTTACGTATCAATTTTCCCAAACTAATACATTTACTAGCAGGACCCGTGCATGCTGCACGGTAGATTGAGTCTCCCGGTCTTAGCCTCCCCTGGTGTTTGGTCTTCTTAGAAATTAAATCACGTGCGCAATATTTCATTCATTAGAAGACTAGTCCTTTAATTTTACTCGCTCCTCCTCTTCCCCCTCCTTTTCTACCCCCTCTCCCCTTCGGTCCCCTACTGCAAGTTAATTTCCGTGATTGTCTCCTGGTCATTGCCTGTCTCGGTGTTTGGTCTTCTTAAGAAAGTCTGTAGCGTTTGGAATATTTCATTAGTCCCGGTGTTTGGTCTTCCCTCCCTTGCCATGTCCTCCCACGAGGACAACATTAACGGGACATTTCCACCGAGATTTTGGCGCACCTGGAAAAGACGCATACTTGAGGTTAAAAATCATCCAAATTTTATCCAAAGGGTTTCAAAGGGTTTAACGAGGGTTTTACATTTTAACAAGTAAAGTAAAACTTCAGTTATATAACCCCCTTTTTTTACGGCACACTGGACGTTTTTGTTGTTTATGCATGCATTGTTGCTGGTCACTTTGAAACAATTCAACTCAGCTCTGAAAGCCTGCATTTACGAAATAAAGACGCCATTCTACCGTTTCTAGCTGCCAATTTCGATGCCTCGAAATTAACAACGTAGCTTAGTTTTGTTTAAATCTATACGCGTTTAATTGAAACGGATTCTTTCAAAGGGTTGCAAAGGGTTTAACGAGCGTTAACCACTCCTGGTCATCTTTCCGAAGCCCTAAGGCCCTATGGATTCTTTCATTTTGCCCTTCAACAATCAACTTTTTAGCAAAGACATAACAAGTGCACGAAGAATGGATCTGGAGTTTGGTGAGTGGCATTGTTCCCTAAATACAATGGATAAAACAATGTAAAACAATCAAAATGATCGTTCAGGGTCCCGTAACTCCGGAATGAATTGACCAATCGATAAAGTGGTCTCTCTGAGGATGAAGCCCAGGGAAATTTCTGGCTAAAATCATGTTTCAGATTTTAGGAAGGTGCAGTAGTTTTTTTCTGAAACCGTGTCGCACAAGAAGAAGAAGAACAACAACAAGTGAACAGTTTTCAAAATTACGTGTGGCTCCCTACTTTTACTCTTGTACGGAATTGCATAAATGTTGGTGTAAAGTTAGAAAAAGTTGCTATCTACTATCTGGCCAAGTTTGGTCGAAATATATTGAATAGAAACGGAGAAATTAATAGTTTTAGTTTTGCTGGAGAGAGGACTTCAATCATATAGTATATCGCCGTGTATGATTGAGAAATAAGCCATTTATTGCAGTAATGTGTTTTAAAAGCAGAGTTAAAGCAAAGAACATTCCCGCCGACATTGGCTCGTTGTACTACTACACAATAATGGCTCGGTTACTAACAATGCAAATCGTTGTTGTACAAATATGTTCGTCGATGGTTTGGCAACAATGCTTCATTGCAACAATGGCTCGCTCACTAAATATTCAACTCGTAGTAGTACAAATATGTTAGACGATAGCGTTCGGCAACAATGCAGTGAGACTTACGCTTTATTGCCCTCGTGGCTTCGCCAATCGGGTAAACAGCGAGTCTTATTACATTGTTGCCGAGTGCCATCGTCTAACTGATACAAGGAATATTTTACGCCCACTGCTGCCTACATTATAGTTCTGCTCCAGGTTGAGTTTGTCACCCCGACCCACCAAACCCATCAATAATTGCTCAAAATAAAACGATTCATGTTTATCATTCTTTCTATACTGCTGAATTTATCTTGTCGAGGAAGAGGAGAAAACAGCACAGCAGGCTTTAAATGGTAATTTAGCGGTGTTCGTTCTCAGCTTGGTCGCTTTGAGGAAACCAATCGTAGCTTCAGTAATTACTGATCACTATATAGCAGTGACACGACGTAGTATTATTGTATGTAACTCTATGCTGGAGCCTTAATGGGTTAGCTGCAAGGTGTACTGCAGAGAGAAACAGAAGGGCGTCATACTGAAGCCGATGCTGTGAAGAGTGATTTCTTAGACCTAAAACGCGCGATTTTTGTTGTTGGAGAACAACGTTATTTTAAGCCTAAGAAATCCGCTCTTCCGTTGTTTTTCCCTCCATTTTTATGTAGTGCACCTTGTAGTTATGACCTCCAAAACCCATACTGGTGCTAATCTGGTGCCAATATAGCGGCAAATGTTGCCGCTCTATAGTTAATGAAAGAAAAGTGGTTGAACAAATTGTTGAAGTGACGTTCTTTAACCCCTAATTGTAAAGGTTTATTCTTTGGACCTGTTAAATATTCAACCTGAAGTTTGCGTGGAGAATTACATTTGAGGTGGACAGTTTTCAACGTTGAATGTACGTATGTTTGGTATCTATAGGTAAAAAGAGGACCCAGGCATAATTCCTTCCACGCCTATTGATCAGATCAGTGTGAGCTATTCTATAGTTTGTTTCACGTTAGTTTGCAGGAAACTGACTCTATGATGCTATACGTTTACTTAAAGAGCAATTTCATCCATTTAGACGTGAATGTTTGACTTTTGGATCACTTACACAATAACATAACACAAGACTTGCGGTAAGAATACGTTACTTCCGTCCGATATAACAATTTAATTACTGCATCACCAAAACACGACACGGAGATCGCCATTGGTTTGCTGGAACGTTCAGAAATTAATGCCGACAGATGACACTTTTCGATTTCGACTCGCAGCCGGTTGATACAGCTGTATTGACTGTGAGGAGCTCAAGCGTCTGACGGCCTTAGCTGGCCGGCAGTGTAGTGGCCAGCTTAGGCCGTCAGACGCTTGAGCTCCTCACAGTCAATACAGCTATCTCAATCGGCTGCGAGTCGAAATCGAAGAGATCCGTCTGTCGGCATTAATTTCTACGCGTTCCAGCAAAACAATGGCGACCTCCGTGTTGTGTTTTGGTGATGCAGTAATTAAATTGTTATATCGGACGTACGTAACGTATTCTTACCGCAATTCTTGTGTTTAGTTATTGTGTAAGTGATCCAAAAGTCAAACATGCATGTCAAAATGGATGTAATTGCCCTTTAAGCGACGAGTGTAAAAACATGTGGCTATGACACTCTTGTAGACTTTACACAGTTGCTGTAAAAGTGGGATATTTAAGTGAGTTTGCACTCGTAATAGCACAAGAAAATGTGGCATCATACAGTCAGTTTCCTGCAAACATAAGGCAGGAAGCCAACTGAAATAGGTTTGCCGCTGCATTTAGTAGAGGAAACGCATTGTGCAGAGGTGCGTGACGAACGACGACGGACGTTTACTGATGGCAGGTGCGTACACGTCTCCGATGCAATCCGTTTTTGACTGAAACCATTCTGTCTCGACAATCCCGTCCGTCAGCCGTCGGATCGCCACGGAACGGGACGGAGCAGTATAAGTGGCGCCTCTAATTTACATGCTTTTAATCCAAGCAGAAATTTGACGGCCTGCGACGTGACGTGATGGAACGGAACGGAACGGAGTAGTGTACTACAAGCTAGCTGACTCACGGAACCCTTTATTAAGGTAACAATCGTGACCAGGACTCCATTCGACCGAAAATGCTCGGTCATAGGCAATGAAGAGGGAATAGGAATCAGTACAACGCTCAACGAAGGATAAATAGACATTTAAGATTTATTTACACGTTCAGGCTAAAGGTCTTTCACATTTACAAAGTGCTGTAGTAAAACGATGTCTTCTCGAAGAGCAATTTTGTCAGCTCGATCAACGCATTTAATCAAATTTAGCCGGATGTAATGGAATGGACATTCGTCAACAAACCTAATTATAGAGAACTATGGCTATTTTCTGTTTTTTTTTTTTTTTTTTACTTTGCTGACTAACATTTGCATAAATATTATTTTGGTTCTGCGATACCGCCCACACTTTTCTAGTTTTTATTTATTGTCCTATTTTTTTTCTACCACTTTCAGGAAGCGTTCCTGCGTAAAGGGAGAAACGAGAACCAGATGTTTACGAAGTAATTTCAGCGGATGGAGACAAGTTTTAAAAATAAATTATTTTCTGCAAGATGCTAGAGAAACCCGTTTCGGAGACTTCCCGAATCTTTCTCTTTTACGACTCATTGTTTATTTAAATGAGGCATGAAATCGTGTCAAGATATTTGACAGATTACTGTTTTGTTACTTTTAGCGAATACGTTGAAAATTTGACAGTTAATTTAAGAAAATGTACGTACTTCACGCCAGTTTACAAAACAAGGGATTCTTCATAGGTGTATTAATCATATCATTTGACGTATTACTAAAGTAATTACTGAACACTTTAAATGGGATAGCCAGGGTTCGTACTTTTCCAGGATTTATCAAAGACTGGTCAACGAAAATTCAAGGGTCAGAAATTAGTAATTACGAGAAAATGAGACTCTTATCAACACTGTGACAAGTTGTGACAGATTTGGTTCCATAAAAAATGGTGAAACGCACCACCACTGGCGTTACAATTGCTTTTGTTTCGTTATTTTTTATGTTTTAAGTTTTAACTAGCCCAGTCGCTCGCTGACGCTCGCTCATTCGGTGTCATCTCGCTTCGCTCAACGAAATTTAACTCCTATGCTGTTGACAGCCATTTCCACACCAAAAACGATCAGTCAAATGATCAAGCAAATGATCAGAAACGTGATTTTCTGTTTTGGGAAATTCCAGGACTATTCCAGGACTTAACGATTTTTCGAGTTTTTAAAGGGCTTTCCCAGGCCTGAATTTTCATTTTTATATTCCAGGACATTTCAAGGTTTTCAAAGACCCGTACGAACCCTGGATATCAGTATTTTCCAGCACGATTTCTAATTTTTACCATTTTTTCCAGTACGATTTTTCATTCTTTCAAGTAATTTCCAGTGTAGTTTTCTAATTATTTTTTTAAAGTATTTTCCAGTTATCTAGCCTAGTTTGGATAGTCTCAGTCAATTGTTTTTTTTTATATGAAAACAGATAATTGGGGTTCGTTGAGAAAAAAAAGTATAAAACGTTTGACGACATCAGTACGATATCTTTGTTTAACGTAGAAAGTTTTATTTAAATAAATACGCACAAATCTGGGAAAATTATGCCAAGGAAAGCAGAAAACAAGTTAAACAGCAAAAATTGTATACTAGAAATCTAGACTAATATTTCAGCTAATGCAAGAAATAACGTAGTGCAGCAAACCATCCTCATGCACTTACGTTTCGCCGGAGTGGTGTGACCCGGATTCGAACTGGCAACCCAATTCGTCTCCAGATCACTGAAATGACGCTTTTATCGATATGCCCACTCCTCCACTGGCATAAAGATGATTCACAGAACCGTTAGTAAGATGACAGTAGTGGGCTCCAGTGGACCGAGAATGCTGGCGGCCACAGATACTGGAGAAGGAATACTAATTCATACAGAGTCGCAACGAAACCTTTGTGTTTGTTTGGAGCCTTAGCCACAATATAAAAATAAATAAATGATATGAAGGTGGCTATCAGTCAAACTGGAATGAAAGCGCTTGGGACCAGAAATTTGGTGACAACCCTTTTCATGCTATGATATCACTATTTTGGATAAAGCAAACTTGGCCTGTGCTCTTCACCGTTTTGGGTTTGCCATTTGGTACAGTATAAACCCAAGAAATCAAGAACCTTGTATTAAACTTTAATTTTTTAAAGTAATAAAAGCAAGAGCACGGATTGAAGATGCTAAAAAATAAATAACCATGTAACTGGCTCTCACATGAAATACAGCGGACGCCGCGACACCAATACTTTGCGGTGCCCCTTGCAATTACGTGGAGTGACGGTGCACTTGGCCAGCAGCTGAAAACCCAGCTAAAGGTCCAGCGCGAGGGGTTCAACAAAGCTATAATTCTTGTACACTCAAGATTTAAGATTTATAAATCCGTTGTAAATCTTGTAAATCTGTAAATCTTCTGTAAATCATCTAAATCTTGTGTAAATCATTTAAATCCTTAAATCTTGCACAAATCTTGTAAATCACTTAAATCTGGCATACATCATTTAAATCTTTTGTAAATCTTTAAGTCCTACAAATCTTCGTGTAAATCTTTAAATCTGTAAATCTGTGTACATCTCCAAAATTTTGTGTAAATCTTTAAATTTTCTGTAAATCCGTGTAAATCGTGAAAAATTTCATGTAAAACATTAAATCTTACTTAAATCCTTAAACCCCAGTAAATCTGCAAATCTTCATGTAAATATTTAAATCTGTAAATCTGTGTAAATCTTTAAATCTTCTCTAAATCCGTGTAAATCTTGAAAAATTTTCATGTAAATCTTTAAATCCCAGTAAATCTTTAAATCCCAGTAAATCTTCAAATCTTCATGTAAATCTTCAAATCTGTAAATGTGTGTAAATCTTCAAAATTTTATGTAAATCTTTAAATCCCAGAAAATCCGTATATCTCCTTAAATCCGTTGAAAGATTTACAGATTTACAAACCTCGTACACTTTTTTTTCCTTTGTCGAACCCCTCAGTCCAGCGCCAGTCGCTGGGTGGAAACGTGACCAATTCTTACCTAACTGGAACCGCTTCTCGCAGACGGCCCGTACCGATTGCGTAATACCAGGAGCGCATTATATACACGTCTCTTATATTTATGCTACCTCTGGTAATACCCTAGCAGATGTCTTGTTTAGGATCGTACAAATACGGCGATTCTGGACTCAGCCTTCTGTTGGTGCTTGAGGATCATCCTAACAAGTGAACCTAACGAGTTGAACTCTTTAGGACCATGCGGCCAAGCCCTGCTGCCGGCGCCTAATATATCATACTCGCTGCATGTGATACTCACTGTGCAGTAGAGACGAACTTGGAATTGAGAGTGAAAACTTCAATCTGACTGTTTTTCTCATAAGTAGTTACGTGTGTTGGGGACTTGCCATGATCCGTACCGTGGATTCGAAAAATCATTGACGTCACAATTTTTTCCGAGACAAAAATTGGAACTGAAAATTAAAATACCCTGTTCTTTTCTTCCAAAAATAAAATAAAAAAGTCGAAAATAACTTCGCAGTAGGGAAGAACACCCGTTGCCTAGTAGATTGCACGAGCTAAAGAGTGAAGGAGCGTATTTTTTGGCTACGAGTTGAACGTTTTATAGGACAGTTATAGGCTAACTGACCCTTCTACTGGAGTTGAAGTGAAGTAAATTGGAAAAAAAAATTGGAAAATCTTTCCTAATCTCCGGTAGGCTAACTAGTCCCTATTTTGTCAGGAAAGTAATTTTTCAGTTCTTCCACACAATCAAAAAAAAAAAAATCAAAAACACGCCAGCATGTCTTCTTCTCGAGCGCTTGTTGGGTAACTAGTCCCAGCAACATGAGGAATACCAGGTTGTGTAGGAGTAATTTTTTTTTCTTTTCAACACGGTAGTGGACATTTGTTGCTGTGGTGGCTAACAGTGACGATATCTTGTCCCCAGTTCTGCGACCCTTAGTAGAGCTTAGTTGGAAAGAAGGGTGTGCATTAAAGAGAGTCGAATACAATGACAGCAGAAATGTTGACTTTGTTGTGGAAATTGGGCAAGATTTGGAGAAGAATACGAATCTTGGGACGAAGACAGGTTCAAGTTCGGAATGGAATTTTCCGACTTCAAACAAGACTCTTGTACACCAAGGTTGGCACGTTATGATGTGGAATATGAGCACAAAGTTCACAACCAACCTTTGCTGAATTCCGAAATTGGGCGATTCCTGCCCAGTGCCTACAGATTTTCGGGACAAAGTTTTTGAGTAGCTGGAAATCTGTCTGAAGGATAAAAACCGAAAGGAAAGCCGTTCAACCCCGTAATGTTGAAAAGCAGTATGAGAATAAGAAGTGGCTATTAAGTTAGCGAGAAGTTTACGGGGTGCTAAAATCCGAAGGGCGACAAAATCCGAGTAAATATGCATAAAATACGAGTAAAATATTTTAAAAAGTCTTCATTTTTTCAGGAAAAAAATACGTGAAGATATGGTGGAGGGCGAAAAAATCTGTGGTAGCCCTTATGCGGCAAAAGTATAAATCCACCCCTGGTGCCAACTGCACTTCGTCCCGTTCGTCGCCAACAGATATGTAACACATTCTGATAGATCAGACAACATGTCGTGGCATCCTTGTCCACTCTATCCTGGAAACAATACTGACCGAGTGGGTAGAAGAACTTGCCATGTAAATTGGCGGCATCGCATTGAGCAGGATTCGGCTGTGGACATGGAGAAGCATAGCCAATCTCAACATGAAAACAGACTGCCAGCAACCAGGGCCAAAATGGCCGAGAGGATTGGCCCTGACTATGACTCAAGCGAGAACAAACCTGGAGTCATTGTAGTGATTTTTTAGGGGTCAGACTAGTACGGAACGCGTTGCAAAGTTTCAGTGTCAAGCCACCAAAAGTCGACCCACCCACTTAGGCTGGGCACAGAGACGAAAAATTGCCGGCAAAGTTTCTAGAGTACTATCAAAATATAGTACTGTTTTGAACCTACCAGAAGTTATGTAATGAAAACCATTATTCTGCTCGCCCAACAAGGTGACGCAGAACGATGGACAAGGTTTCTGGGTTCACTTGTGGAACTGGACCATTTTTAAGGTCGAATTTGGAATTTGAAGGTTCAAATTATGAGAAGGACATACACTCAAGCAAAGGACACAAGCCTGTGATGACCTTTTGCGAGCCATGCCCAGGCAATTTTTGGGTATTGCGCTCCTTTGGTCTGATGCGCAAAATTCAGAAGTGATTCGGCACGTCATGGCTAACACGCACCCAACCTATAAGCAGCCTCTCTGGAGTGTGCAAGTTCGAGTGCCTATGGATTGGTGAGGGAAGGTACACAGATGAGCAAGATCCTGCTACACAGCGATCTTACAGGCCTCCTCCGCCTCACCAGCCCTTGTCTGTAGAACAGTCGCGTGCACGGAGGTGTCCTTTTACGGAAAAAAAATATGCCCTATTTTGGTGTTTCGAACTGCTAAATGCTGGCGCTGCAGCCAAAGGATAGGACTAGAGACTAGAGACCATGAAATGGTCGGATAGGGGCGTGACAGGGTAAAAAAAGACAATGACAAGCTAACAAGAAGGGGGTGAAAAAGCGGCTGACTGGCCAAAAAATAAAAGCCCTCGAAAAATTTCGTTGATCTATGTCAATTCTGGGAGAAACTAGCATTTCAAAATTTGACGTTTAACATTGAAGTTCATGCTGAGTCTTGCACAACGACAGCTATCGCGGCCTTTGATATATTTTTCGAAAGCTAAACCATGGTTTCGTGGCCCCCCCCCCCCCGCCCCCCCGTCGGAGGGGGGGGGGGGGGCGTACGATTGTTTTGTCGTTCTTGTTAACAAAAAAGTAATTGTTTCACAGTTTTTTTCAAGGTGAGTTGTTGGTTTAGGTAAGGCTCGAATTTTACCACGCAGGGTAAGAAGTTTCACAAGGAAACAACTTTCGTAATTTTTTTCCCCTTAGGCTTTTTCCAGTTGCTTTTTTCCAGGCCTTTCACCACCGCTCTTTTATTTTAATGCTTCCCCCCCCCCTACTTCCCTAAATCTCCCAACACACAAATATTGTTAAGCATTCACATGCTTGTAAAGTCTACCTTGAATTCTTGAAAAGGTCCTTGGGGTACACATGAATAAACCAACAAAAAGGTTATTAAACTTTTAAGTGTCGCCCGTTATTTTTTTTAACCTTTATTTTTCAAATTTTATTTTATTTTATTTTTATTTTATGCTGCACAAATTATACGACATTCCATTAAGTTACGACACTGATAGTTTTACAAAAACAAGATACGGTAATTACGGATTTCAAACGATTTTTTTTTCAAGTAACAAGTTCGTCAGTTTAAAACGTAAATAAATAAAATGTCGAGTAAATAAAAGTAGGCCCACACAAAGCGTGGTATTGCCGCTGTGCAAATGTTTCTCGAGTTACTCATCGCAAGGTGACGAGGGGTAGCAAAAATGGGAGGAGGGGGCACGAACTCGCTCGCTCAACTTGTCCCTGCCTGCTGCTACCTGCGGCACTATCAGAATCTAAAGATCACGTGATTATGTTCCGGTCTTGGACTCTCGAAGAAGACAAGCAGAGAAGCCTGCCATAACTCTGCATTAGCCAAGACCGCACATTATTGGCAATCAGTTTTTAATAAGAAAACATTTTATATTTATGTTGAATTTTTGGGACCACCTTAAGATGTTCATGATGCTCCCAAATTTGCTGTCTTTTTTTTTTGTCAGTTTTGGTGTCGAGAGTTTATTTAGCGTTAGCGTAGGTTACTTCTTGTCAACAGCAGTTGTCATTCAAACGAGTACACGGTAGAAGTAAGGTGTCACGCGATGAGATATTTTAATGTTTTTTAATAAATAAATAATACTGTTTAGTGACACAGTTAATGCAATTCACTAGATAAAGGTTCAACTAATCCAGTAAGGCGGTGGCAAATACGTATTTTTGTAAATTAGAAGCAAGATCTTTACTCGATAAAGATCACCATTGGTGAACCGTAGTAGCTTTGGCCATGGTGGAGCAGGGAAAGAGGGGGGAGAGACGCTGTCGCAATAAGCGTGCTATGTGCATTGTTAGTTGATGGTGATATCATACATTGGTCTTCTCTCTTCTAAACGAAAACTTAGGGGAGGGGCGACGTAACAGGCTCTCACATTAAATACAATGGACGCCGTGAAGCCAACACTTCTTGGCGCCCCTTGCTATTACGTGCAGTGGCGGTGCACTCGGCCAATAGCTGAACGCCCAGCTAACTGTCGAGTGCCAGTCGCTGAGCAGAAACGTGATCAACCGCTTAACCGGTTGGAGCCGCTTCTTACACACGGCCCGTTACTGACTAACTAATTCCTTGGCAGGAGTGTATTATTTTGGATCGTATTACCACAGCGATTCTGGACTTAGTCGTCAGTTTGTGTCTGGGGTTCATCCTAACAAGTTGCAACTTTTGAGACTAACTAGGGCCGGCGCAGCCAACACTTGCTACCAGTTCCTAATATGTGATACTCGCTGCATAGTCCCCTAGCTGTGTTGGAGAGACGAGCTTGGAATTGAGTGAAAACTTAAATCTGACTGTTTGTCTCGAGAGTAGTCACAATCACACACAGACATTTTTAAACTGTTCCAAGTACACCATTACAAGCAGCCTGTTTATCAACATGTGTAGGAATACAATCCGAACTGTGCACATAAAAAAAAAAAACAATGTACGACGTTCGAGAGCGACCTGCACCCCGTTATCAAACAAAATTGTAAACGTAATAAAAAAAAAGCAATTAGCGTAATATTGTAAACATGGTTCAAACGAGTACTGGTAATAGGGCACATAGGGGCATTACCAAGACAAAATACTTGGTGGGGGTGCGTGAAAGCTGATATTCCCGAATGTATACTCATTTTTTCGAAAATGTGCGAAGAAAAGTTTTGTTTACCCTGTTGATGGCCTTGCCTGCCATCACGCCTCCCATGATTTCCGACTGAGGCTAATTTTTTCGACTCAGACAAGAGGTCGCCAGTTGATATACTGTTAATAATTTCGTGTCCGAGTGTCCAAATGTGTGTCTAAATTTTGTGTCTAAATTCACTTGTTTTATTATTTTCATGAGGTATAGAGCAGCGTCAAGTGACGTCATTTTGGTTACGAGTTCCATTTGGAGGGCATAGCTACAAGGTACACTAGATTAAATTGCAACGAGAAAAACGTCACTTCTAGCCAAGACAGTGCTTTGATAGCGGATTTCTTAGGCTTAAAAAAAACGTTGTTTTCTCCAACAACAAAAATCGCGCGTTACAGGCTTAATAAACCAGTCTGATAGTATTGGCTTCAGTAGGACGACCATCTTTTCGCCATCCAGTGCCCCTTGCAGCTAACCCAGTTACTGGCTCCACCGTAGAGTTATACACAATAATACTACGTTAAGACGGGAAAGCCAAAGGCTCACAAGTGAAATAAATACAGATGCAAACCTATTTACGTTGCCTTTCGGACTTATATGTCAGACTGTCTGAGCGGGGATTCGAACCCACGACCTTTGAAACCAAAGGCGGAGGTCCTACCGCTGAGCCAGACTGACACGGCCCATGCCCACGCCTTTGGTTTCAAAGGTCGTGGGTTCGAATCCCCGCTCAGGCAGTCTGACATATAAGTCCAAAAGGCAACGTAAATAGGTTTGCATCTGTATTTATAATACTACGTCATGTCACTGCCCTATTGACCGATATTGATGGTATTGGTTAGAATAGGCAAAAATCCGTCTAGCTGAACGTCGATAACTTGGGAACTAAATGAGATAAAGAGATGCGGTTTGTAGAATTTACAATTAGAAATTATGCAGCAAATTCCTGGCTATCAGTTTAAGGTCGACTTCGATAGAGCCAATGATTTTTAAAATTAATAGTGTAAACAAGATACGAAAGTTTTACATCATTTTTTAAATGTTTTGTAGCCTACCATATTTTTATTTCTAGGACTCATTAGGTTTGAATCATTCAAGGACTAATTCAAACCCAATGTCTAATAAGGAACGTTTTCTTTTAAAGATAAGCAAGAGTACCATATCAGTCAGGTGTCGGATATCACTTTGAAACCTTGATTGGCAAAGTAGCCAGGCGAGTTATCGATATCGGATCCGATCGGCTAAAACTGGTATCGTTAAGATCTAGACACAAGCTAGTGTGTCGCGCCAGGTTAGGCAACAAACATCACATCAATTCAATTGTCGAGGTTGTAAACTAATGTAGCGCGACGCCATTGCGTCAGTGTCTTATATCTTGAAGCATAGTTGGGCACATTTCAGGTAACAGGATAAAAATAATAATGCGGTACAAAAGCTTAAATTGTGTTGAACTCGAAAGCAATGACCCACCTGATAAAAATTAACTCGTGTAGGAATGCCAGCTATGCTGCTTTCAATGCAAAATCTGACCCACAATAACGTTAAAAATGTGTTACTACTGGATAGCTAGCTAATTCGCTCATTCCCATGTTAAATCCCATAGGATGATTATTCATCGATACCAAGATAACGGGAAGGCTTCCTGTCATGAAACTGGACGAATGGGTGCAGTACAATACAAATTGCATTACCTTTTATGGTTTGGAACCTGGGAGTGTAAGGGGATGGCGTGGGAGGGCGCGTAAGTAGCAATGTACTAGTTTTCATTTAACCTTCGAACTATTAATCGGTGTGATACTTTGGTGAATGTTTAGGTGTGTTGATATCACTCCTTTGAACTGCCGATCCATTCGGAACTTGGCGTTCTTTTAACCAGTTTTGGTTTTTGATATGATAAGGATAACGGTAAGGAGTTTTTGTAGCTGTATCACTAGGGTAAGGGTTTTGGACTGGTTTTTTTTTTTTATCAATGTTATATATTTTTTTTGGTACGGTTTTGGTACGGTTTGGTAAGGTAGATTTGGTAAGGTAGATTTGGTAAGGTAGATTTGGTAAGGTTTGGTAAGACTAGGTAAGCGTTACCGCTAGGGCAAGGGTTTCGGAGTGGTTGACTGCTTGAGTTGCTTGAGTTATGTTGAGTGTTTTTTTTTAATATGAGTTGAAGTCTTACGTTTTAATTTTACTTGTGCTTAATAACGAGTGCAGAAGGCTCCGAAACGCTTTTTTTTTTTTTTTGTGGTTTTGTGTTTCGTGTGCATTTTACCATGCATGCATGATTTAGCTTTTATTCTTACACATATCGTCTGGTACTATTTTTTTTACCCCATTTACTGTTTATGAACGTGCACGTGTGCCTACACACCCACCATATTTCCAACACAAACACAAACCTAAAACGATGCAGTCTAATTTTAAATCGTCGCTTGTCCCTGCTACGAATATCAACGAGCGGTGAACATTACGGGCGCCAGGCGGCCTTGTTTTCTGATAGTGATGAGCTACTTTTTCGGACCATCTCTGCCCCTCAATTTCTCCTCCCTACGGCCATTCTAGCCTCTTGCGTTGGTCCATTTAGTCCGTGGGTTCGTGGAGCCATCTATACGGCGAGATGCGAAACAACAGCAATATAGGAGTACGAGTCAGCTGAAGTGCAGACATTATACATATAAGTGAAAGGCTTAACTGGGAGGGAAGGAAAGGCACGTCAACACACTGGTTATTTTAGGGTTCGTATGGGGCCTTCAAATCTGGTATAAAGTGCTTGATTTTTGAAAAAATAAATTCCAGACGTTGAAAAAACCTTGAATTCTAGGGGGAAAAAACAGAAAGGTTGGAAATGTCGTTAACAATGTTGTTGGCTTGAACGTGCATTGTGTTTGCTTCAGTTGCGTGAAAAAAAAACTCACTTGCTATGGAATACCACCACATTTCAAATGCTTGTTGCTCACAATGTGACGGAAGAAAATTACGTGTTTGGCCTACATTAAAAAAAAATTCCAATATTTAAATGTGTGACGACAAACCGGTGGGAATTATAGAATTAAATCAAAAAAACGCAACATACTCTTATCTTTGTGATAGTCTCTGTGTTTCGGTACAGTGGGTTTGTTCAGTTAAAAACAAATATGTGTACACAGTGCACATTTTAACAAAAGCATTTACATCTAGAGTACGAAGAAATTAGTCTAAATACTCTTTAAAAATGCAGTACCATTATCGGTACCTATGTGGCCTTGAAAAAATGAGGTTGGACCTTGAAAAAGCCTGGAAAAGATCTTGAAAAATATTGGTCAAACATTGAACGAACCCTGTTATTTGCGCTCATATTTTAAAATCTAGCCTTACTTTTGCCAACAATACAGAAAACAGCTAACACGCTACCGACAAAATAATGACAAGAAGAAAAACGTAGAGAGGTTGCAAAAGGAACACCGAGCACAAACCAAACAGATGCGGCTGAAGAGTCACACTGAATAAACGCAGAAGATAAAAATTGGAAAAGAAAGAGATTTTTACCCAAAATTTTACATTTTTGGATTAAATTTTGGTCGTGCTAACTGAGTGGTGGCAGAGCCCTGAGGAAGCTGATCTGGGAAGTTACTATAGGAAGGGTATATCAGCAAAGTCCCTCTCACTTATTGTCGACCATGGTAGTGTGATAAACTGCCGGGCTCCTCCAGCAGCTATGGGTTCTGTTCTGGCTTACTGTCGGCAGTATCTCAATCCGTACCTTGGTCGAAGGTATCCCGGTTCGAATCCCTGGATTTGCTTCTAGACTTGTTTCTACTTCTGAATCGATGAATGCGATTCAAAATTAATCCAGTTCGTCTTTGCCATCGTGTCAGTATGGCTCAGCGGTAGGATTGATTTCAAAGGTCGTGGGTTCGATTCCCCGCTCAGGCAGTCTGACATATGTCCAAAAAGCAACGTAAATAGGTTTGCATTCGTATTTATTTAACCCATCTCGAGTCCATTGGATTTTCGTGTTTAATCGATCATCCATTAAATCGATCATCCTTCTGGTGACTTGAACCTCTACAAAATAAATAAAATTAATAAATAAAAATTGGCCTAAAAACATTCAATTTTTTTTAATTATTTGTTCACATTTTGCGGTTTGTCGCGGTCCCACCCGAAACCATGTCGCTTGAATGCAAGAGAGACAATTTTGATAGCTAATTCCAATAGGAAATTCTTATGAATTTTTACACGCCACAATCGACATGAGCACAAGACCACTCGTTTCCCGAAAATGCCTGGAATGGTTGATATTAAGGAAAATTGGAAATAAGCCATCAGCGAAAATTATACACTAGAAATAACGTAGTTCAGTAAGCCACCTTTATGAACTTAGGTTTCGTCGGAGTGGCATGACCCGGATTCGAACCGGCTACCCTAGTCTTCCCCAGCTCACTTGCATAGTGCCTTAACCACTATGCTCACATTTTCCACTGGCAAATGAGCTGGGGACGAACTGGGTAGCAGGTTCGAATTAGGGTCATGCTACTGAACTACGTTATTTCTAGTGTATAATTTTCTCTGATGGCTTATTTCCAGTTTTCCTTAATATTATTTACAGCGACTTATGTCTATATAATTATGGAATGGCTGATGTCAGGCTCGAGCCAGATAAGTGACCTCTTGCCATGAGACAGTCCTGTTAGCCATCCGGCTATCTTACTTCATTTATTTTGTTCTAATTAGCTCATACATAAAGAAGCATGATCAATCTTGCAAAAAAAAATAACGTACAATATTTACATCATGCTATTTATAATCGGGTTGCTATGAGAACGAACGGTCGAGTCCAACTGTGAACCACAATAGGGGCTGGGTAGGTAGAACGCTAGTGAGAGATAGGGGTAGTGCCCGTGTCGTTCGTTCTTATAACGGCCCAACTCTACTGACGCGGTATATAAGCTACGGATTTTTTATGTTCGACGGAAATAACTACGGGATTCAGTTTGGTTTCATCAGAGTTTGTAATTTCTGATCTACGTTTTATTTTTTAGTGTTGGATTTTCAGTATGATTTTTCGCGAAATTCGTTTGATCGGATGTCTCGCCGGTATACGCAAAACTTGTTGTCCGAACAAGCGAAGCGAGCGAGGTCGAATAATTGACTGAATTTGGATTTTGTCTGTCTGTGCATGCGCGTGTGGGTGTTTGTCAGGGACACGGCAATGCCGTGCATGACGTGAATTAGTTCGAATATAAAATTCCTTCCCTTAAATATTGGCGGATATATTCAGGATTTACGTTGTCGATTTTCCGGGCTACGTCAGTTTTCAGAACAGTGGCGGATCCAGTGGTAGGTTGGGGATCTCCCACACTCAATTTGGGACATTTGGTGCCCCTATGGCTCTACTGGAGGCTAGCTCGGCGCCCCTCTGGCACTAGGATAAACCCACTACGCACACCAGTCTAAATCCTCCACTGAATAGAATCACAATTGAGATCATCTCAGTATCACAATGAGATAAACTGGCTTGGAGCCGGGAAGTTAAACCCGCTACTTCTTTCCAACAAGACCTTGTGACAATGGCTGAAATACGAAGTGACAGTTCCAGCATGGCTACTCATGCATTTATTAGCTAACTTTGAAAAACTAGTAGCGCCATCAGCGGCTCAATTGGCAAACTACGTAAAAACAGTTGTTGTTTTCATGCAGTTCTTCAATTCGATCATAGATGACTCCAATGGTTTTTGAACGTTTCATTCAACATAATCCATCTGCTCAGACACTCTCAAGTTGAAGTTAAACAATGTAGGTTAGTTCACATTTATTCCATTTATATTTTGTCGTGGGGTTGGTATTATTAAAAAAAAAAATTTCGTTTCAGTTTATTCAGTACCGTAGTAATGTCACGATGGCGTACTTTTTTATCGATTAATGCTCTCAACCCCGAGTGACATTCTGAAGCTGACAAAAATTCGAATGTTTGCGCGAGGTGTTTACGTCAGCTTCGGAGTGTAACAAGGGGTTAAGATCATTATTTTATAGATGCTTAAACTACGCTCGAGTGACACTTGAGACGAGAATATTCCGTCTCCTAAGTAGTTTTATTTCGCCAGCGATACATCACAAACTTGCCGATAACACCGTGACTCACGGCAAGGCTACCTGGATGTAAAGGCTTAACGGTAGAAATTCGACGCGTCGTCCAGTTAGCCGCCGATTCTGCCACCAGTCGCGCTGCGCACACCCCAAAGATGAACTGCTCTCGCATGCGGACTGAACTGTGAAAGGTACTCGTAACGGGCGATACGCGGATTTTAAACTTACACACTGCATTGACACCAAGTTATTGCAGTTTAACAACAATGGCTTCATGCTCGTACCTCTTTGTCCACTCCACGACAAAACAAAGTCTCTGAAGGTTTAATTTCATGAATTTCAAACAGAAGAACCTCCTAGGTAGTGTACGAGCGTATTGTACTGTATAATACGCTACGGCGTTTTCATTTCTCATTAAAAAAATGTGTTAAACGATCCATTGACGTAGTAGTAAATCGTCCGAAGACTTCAAGAATAGTCACCATTACCGTAAAATAATGTTCATTTAGCGCTGCAACACCGGTAAATCCAATAATGAGAAGATATCACGTTTTTGTGCATCCCGCTAACACTAATCAATGCTACGATTGGGTTTTTTCGTTCTTCGTGCTTTCAGTTCAGCGCAACGCTTGGACGACGCGTCTAGCATGCTACGTGAAACCGAGCGTTAAGTCTTTTAAATATAGGTAGTCTTGCTCACGGTGAAAGATGACACTTGCTGTCGGACGAACATTACCAGTCATGAATCCCCAACCAAAGTAAATACGTACATCTTTTACTTTAATAAAAATATTGTTTCTTAACAGCGCTACGGATCACGTTTTATTTTAAATCTGAGTTTTACGACAGTATTATCAGTTCATTTTCAAATATTTATGGTTAATTTAAGTAATACGATATAACGGCAATTAGGCCTAACGCCTTGGGCGGAAAACTGATGCTGGATGATCGTTCTGTCCCTATGGAAACCAAAGATTAATCAGGCATCGCTGGGAAGCCAAATCATGCGTCACATGACTATCAGAAACGTCGTATATATTTACAAATTAGCTTATACCTACTAAATGTAGTACTGTCATACTTTCGTCATAGTACTGTCACATTTTTCAATCGTAAAAATAACATGGAGAGACAAAGCTGACAGTTTAACCAGATAAAATACCCGGTGATAGTTTTTTATTTATGTTAAGGAGCCGTGATTGGCTGGTGGCTGCCGTATACTGGCTTCCCGTTGATTAATTGCAATTAGAAAACTATGATGGTATATTCTCAAGGGTAGTAAATTAAAATTTTACTCATATATTGCAATAATAAGGGTCTCAAATATTTCGAAACACAAAGAGACAGCTGAAAACCGTTATGCCTCTAAATGTTAATTAAGTAGTTCTCGAGAGTGCACGCATAGACTTTTCCTTGGCGCATGAAATGTTTTTGTTTAAGTTATAGTCAGAATAGAAATGAAACTGCAGGGAGAAGATAGAAACAACCGTCGTAGTTACGGTTGGTATTTGTATTTGTAAGCTATACTCTATAAAACGTTCCGATCATGCTTCAACGCTTTCACTAAACACTTCTTGGATCCGATGACCATACCAGCCCGAACTCCATTCACATGATCGCCTTGAAACGAATTTAACATCTTTACGAAGGTGTAGTCACAACTAAAAACGTGGATATAAAGAAAGACTTTTATCCAGTATGCAACATTCGTACTCAAACCATGGCTGAACCATGCATTAAAACGGAGATATTAAAGATATTGCATTAAAATGTATAGGCTACTAGAAAATTTTGGGGTTGGTAAAAAAAAAAAAATCAGCCATCTGTAAAATTGCGAATAAAACTAAAAATTCGAGCACCTCGTCAATTTGTTTAGTACAACTCCTCAGAAACGTTTCATTAATTTTTAACGGCTTGCAGGGAGCAGTTTATAACGCATAAAGAATCATAACAAATTCGAAGTTTTGGTACCATTTCTTGCCGTTAGATGTCGTTGTCAAGCGTATCTGAACCTAGTGAATTTCTCTGCGTGTGGTGGTTTTTGAGAATCCATGCGCTTCATTTCCTGGAAGCGCTAGTAGAAAAACAAGGATATTGTGTGGAATTTGTGGTATGGATACCTGAGTTGGCCGTAGCTACTATATATGTAATTTAACTCCTTGTTGTAGGTGGCATTAGGTGTATACTGATTATGTACAGCAGGTACACTCCGGGTAAACCCTTGGTGCACTATGGTTATGGAGATCTTAATATTATCCATGGTGCACCAAGAGTTTACCCAAAATGCAAGTAACTGCAAGTACGCACAGAATGATAGCCTAACGCCACCTCGTAACAAGGGGTTAAACTATATACATAACAGCTATGGCCACCTGAGGCATCTCAGACACCACAAGGCCTCGCTACATACTTTTAGGGCTCATTTATGCAACGACTCACCTTCTCCTTCTCGCAGCTAGACGCTAGAAATCGTCTGAAATTCCAACATGACGGCGGTTTTAGCTCTGCCGACTCGCAACGAAAACAGTCGATATGTGAGTTCAGAAGTCACTGGGAGAATCGTTTCGTCAGGAGGAATTCTTTATCTTATTGTCACAGATTGTAAGACTGCAAGCATTTACTCAAACGATGTCAGATTCGGCTGATCCAGGTAACGTTGTTAACATGGCAACGAAAAACTGCCATAGCGATTCAATTCCAGCTGCGAGAATGCAAAGGCGAGTCGTTGCATAAACGCGCCCTTATAGCGCTCTTAATAAGTAGACAGCATATTATCCAGTATCTCACTTTGTAGTTGTCCGTTTCTTGGCACACACCTCGATAAGGGTGTAGTCACTTTGAACCCAGTTATTACCAAACACCACACAATTAACGTCAATCTGAGCCGCCGAATGCTGGATTAACGAAATATATAAACAGGATGGAAGGCCAAATGTGCTCGAAGGGTTAAATAAGTACGGATGCAAACCTATTTACGTTGCCTTTTGGACTTAAATGTTAGACTGCCTGAGCGGGGAATTGAGCCCACGACCTTTGAAACCAACGGAGTAAGTCCTACCGCTGAACCACACTGACACGGCCAAAAGGAAATGTCCATAGGTAACATTAAACATACACACGTATACATGTAAAGGTCGTGGGTTCAATTCCCCGCTCATGCAGTCTGACATTTAAGTCCAAAAGGCAACGTAAATGGGTTTGCATTCGTAGTTATATAATCCATCTCGAGCCCATTTGGCTTTCCATCCAAGTTAACAATTGATTTCACGCTTTATTGCGTTTTCCATTCGTTTTTGCTTGGTGTTTGGCGCACACACAAACGTCCCTTCAGGGGCGATTGGAAAGTGTATGTTTATATGTATATGTGTGCGCGTGCAATACTGCGTATGGACGTTTCCTTTTGGCCGTGTCAGTATGGCTCAGCGGTAGAACTTACGCCTTTGGTTTCAAATGTTGTGGCTTCAATTCCCCGTTCAGGCTGTCTTGCATTTAAGTCCAAAAGGGAGCGTAGATAGGTTTACATCCGTATTTACTTAATGAAATGCGCAATGCGTAATATTGATGTTGTTT
>JAHWFP010230862.1:0-14343 GCA_023313725.1 Lithobius niger
ACGCGCGCGATTTTCAATAACAAACAACGACCGATCCGATGCAGTAGTGTCCAGAACGCAGGAAGCCAGATGAAGATAGTCGGCGGGGTTTGAACACATAACAGGTGTTTAATGACTATCGAAAATTTGCAGCAACGTAAATTAGTTGTGTGAGTTATTATTGACGATTGAGTATTTTCATAAATCATGAGTTGTACACTTCAATGTAAACGATCCTTTAGGCATTTTGTTATTTGGGATTTTTTTTTTTGTGTGTTTGTGGGTTTATATATTTTTAATTTTGTTTCGTGCGAGTGGCTAGGTGTGTATTTTGTGTGCGCATTTGTAATGTCAAACACATAGGCTCTTATTAGTTAAGGGCATTTATTTTGTTCAATTGCAGAGGACAAAGATAGTTTTTGTTCCCTGTTAATATTGGAAAGAGAACATAATTTGTCTTTGAAATGGGTCATGTCTGTGAGTGCGTGTGTGGGTGGGTTTGATTTATGTATCATACAGGTGTTCTATTGTTTTGAGGATTTGTTTTGGTTTTTTTTTTCCCCCTGGAATTGAGAGTTCAAATTATAGTTCACTTCGTTTGACGGTACTCTAATCCGTTTTTTATTTGTGCACTTTTACAGCTGTGAGTTTCATGGGATACAAGCTGTAATGGTTTTTTTTTTTCCTAAAAGGTTTTTTCCTAGCTGCTTTTCTTTCTGTAAATTTGTTCGCTGCCTTTTTATTGTCATTGGTACGATCTGGTTTATCATGTGTATGTCCAGTCTACGCCCAGTTTTGTTCGCGAAAAAAAAAACCGTGTTAGAAATGAATATTTATGTCCATGCTCTGTACTTTGCCCCATATCTATTAATTGATGGCAACACGCTAACGTGTATCTAGATATAACGTGTTTCACCTCAGTTCAGAGTTGATTCTTCATTGTTTCAGGTAGTTGTAGTAATCGTGGCAAACAATCGAGGAAAATTTGGGAACCAGTCTCAAAATTGTAGATTTAGCACCCTACGGTTTAAACCTAGAGGATTTAACCGAAAACCAGAATCATTTCACTTTGGTTTACCACAAAGAGTTAAAGGAATACTAAATCCTCACTTTTCCAATTTTTTTAATGATAGCTAAGACCCTAAAAACCCCTTCAAAACTTATAAAATGTTGCTTGCCTTCTTAGAACTGCGATTTTTAAGACACCTAACCAAACGTAACACTACGAGAGCTTGTGACTGGAGGTTTCGTGATGCAACGTGACGTCAAAACATTTAAGGGAAATGGGGAGCGCATCCCTTCCCATCGTGCAGCGCGTGACGTAGTCTCTGTGTGTAAACAAATACGGCTACCAACGCTGACGCTGTCGATTCATTACAGCTTTATCTGTTTGAACCTGTAATGCTACTGTTTCCAGTAACATCCAACCACTTCTGCAGCCGCGTAGCATCTTTTTCGGCATTCGGTAAGCTGAACAAAATTATTTTGTGGTTTGATGAACTTTTACACTCCTTCGCTATGCACGACGGCATGATGTTTTAGCGGCGAACGAGCTAACCGGAAACGATGTCCCAGGCGATGCCGTTTTGTTTCTGGCACACGCGCAGGTCATGCAGACAGCTGGAAGGCGCCTTAAAAATCTTGACGTCACGACGCGTTGCTCAAACGGGGTTTTTTCCAGAGCTTGTGCATCGTCTGCTTAGATCAGGTGGTTTAAAAATTCGTACGGCTTAAACAATGACACCTATTGACGTCGGATGACAGTTAACATTAATTCCAGTATCTAAACTATCGATAAAAAATTAATTGTTGGAGGGTTTAATATTCCTTTAATAGATTTAACGAATTTGTTGAGAGCTTAAGACGTTCGAAACTATGCGCTCTATTCCTATGAGGTTCGAAACTATGCGCTCTGTTCCTCAAAGTGCGCGTGGATTGTTGCCTCACCAGCATTGTAAGCAAGTGTTCAATCTTTAGCTTACAGTATACATTGCAGCTGGCGTTTGCTCATATGAATTGTTGCCTAATAATGTTTAAAAGCCACAGAGGGATGAATATGGAACAGGACATGGCCAGTGGGTACGTTAGCCCACCTGTCGGCCCGCAACGCTGCGAAGACCCTTGAGACTACAGGGCGCATGTCCCCCGGGCTCACAGGAAAGGTCACAACATGATGTCTCTCCTCATACCCACGCCTGGCAAGGCTGTCCGCCATCTCGTTGCCGAAGATTCCGGAGTGCCTTGGGACCCAGGCAACAACTGCGGAGAGCCCAGATATACTGGTGGCATCGATTTTCCACCGAATCTCGTACACTATGGGATGCATCACTGACAGTACTAAAACTGCGCTTCAAAAAATCAATTCCAGCAAGAGGATCAGTCAGGATGCAGAACTTGGGAAGATGCAAATCAATGCCAATAACCAATGCCAGAGAAACAGCAGCAAGTTCTCCGATAAAGGACGAAAGCAGACCCCTAGGAAAAAACTGTATTCCAAACGGAGGCTGGGAACACAAATGACAATATCGCCTTCCGTGGCCTCAAGAAAGAAAGGTATCTAAAAAAAACCTGGATACAGGTGGCATGGGCACTGGATGCCTCCCAGATATCCAGGTTAGCCGAATTAGTGACCCACGGACGCGGTAGGTGGATGAGGGCTGGCCTAGGGAAGCACACAAGCCCAGCATCAAGAAGGAGGGACGCACCCAAACATGGCGTGCCAAGAAGCTCGCGGGCACTGCGGGGAAGCGAACCTTAATCCCCGATGATACAGGCCAGGGGCTCTTCCCTGCCCCTATCAATGGCCCGATAGCAGATCATGACGAGGAGTTCCCTGGCCTGGAGTTTCAACGGGATCTCTCCCATCTCCACCAGGAGAGCATGAACTGGGGTAGACGGCAAACAACCTAATACAGTCTGCAGACAGTCGTTCAGGGCAACTTGCGTGCTCCTAATCGCCTGCGTGGAACTGGCAAGAATGGGAGCATGGAAATCTGTGAAGGTCCGCACATCGACTCTATAAAAGGTGGTGACAACAGCGCATTAAGCTGTGGTCTTACTGTTCGCTATCGCACGTAGCACATTGGTCCGCCTGGAGATGTTCTCCCTGACCTCAGCGGTGTCATGAGTCCAATCCGGGAGGGGGGGGGGGGGTCAAGCCAAAACCCGAGGTACCTCACACACCTACCTAGCCATCCACAATGATAGAACCTGTAACGGCCTGTCCGTGTCGGAAGATCATCTACTCACTCTTAGCCGCAGACATAGCGAGCCACCTAACAGTGAGAAGTCAGAAGCAGCGTTCAATGGCTCCCTCCAGAGAAGCAAGGAGAACCGACAGGTCCTTCCCAGTCAACCGCATCATCAGCATAGGTAACCACGTTGACGGAGGACCTAACACAAACAACAACCACACTAACCCAGTTTTGGGTCGTGCTCTCTAAATCTTGGAATCTTTATTGAGGGTTATGGCCCTAAGCCAAGCACCCTGCATTAAAACAAACTAAATTACTGACTAACAGCAAAAACAACAACAATGTCTATTATCTAGTATTAAAATAAATTTAATATTAGGACAGGTGTCAAGATAAATCTCTAATTATGTTGAGCTCAACTATATCAAATCTAGTTTATTTCAGATCTTGTTTGTCTAATTTATCTTAGATTTCGTTTATCTAATTTATCTTAAATGTAATTTATTTAATAGATATCAGATTTCTTTATCTAATTTATCTCATATCTTGTTTATGTCGCTCATCTCTAATCGTGTTTATCTTATCTAAGTTTTACTAGTATCTCGTGTATCCCTCTTACCTCAAATCTCGTTTATCTCATTTGTTCAAATCTAGTTTATCTAATTTATTTTTAATCTCGTTTATCTAATTTATCTAGATTCCGTTTAGTTCATTTATTGCAAATCTAGTTTTATCACATCTCGTTTATCCCTTATATCACAAATCTCATTTATCTCAATTTTCCTTTATCTCATTTGCATCAAATCTCGTTTATCTCATTAGCTCGGATCTAGTTTATTTTTTTTATCTCGTAAGTCAAATCTCGTTTAGCTCATTAATTTCAAATTAGATTTTTAGCTTGTACGTCGGTTATCCAATTTATCTCAAATCTAGTTTATGTCACTTATGTGCAATCTCGTTTATAGCTTGTTTATCTTGATTATCTCTTTTATCTCAGATCTCGTATTTAATTTTCTCAAATAGCTCAAAGAACAAAGTTCGATACATTAGTATTAAAGACCGGTTAGGTGTGTAAAATTCGGATGTCAGCCTTAAAAAAAAACCTAATGCTCTAAAGGAACACATACGCCATCACTGTCGCATTAATAATTATCGTAAAAGAAGCTCCAGCTTGGTTTTTGGGACGCTTTTACATTGTCTTTTACATGTATTATCGCGTTCATGTCTTACATGTCTTTTTCTTGTATCTCTTCCTTTAGAGCATTAGGTTTTTCTTTTTTTTAAGTTTACGTCCGTATTTTACACGCTTATTAGTGTTTAAAACTAGTTAACTAGTTTTTTAACTAGTTTTAAACACGTATCGCTACTTATTTTACAATTTGCGCATGATATGACTTCGATGTGAAATAACGAACGCAGCTGTATGTCAAAGTTATTTAAATTTTACATTTTTGTTTTAATAAAAAAAAAGTGCCCCCCCCCAAACACTTAACACCTTTTTTTGCGGCTTAACAGCTTTCGCCAAAATCAAGGAGACATTCCAAAAACGAAGGCGAATAATTTACCATTGTCAATTTTTTCCAGTGCAAAACTGTCTGTATGTTTGTGTCTACACGTGTGTCCTGCGGGGAAGCTCTACACGTCGTGATCAAGGCGGGGCTTCCTCGTAGAACAACAAACGTTGCTCCCCAAGGCGCGTTGCTCGTGCCTCGCGAGCTTCTACCAAAACGTCATACTTACGTCATACGTCACAGGAAACGATTCAGATTGTGATGTTGATAGTGGCCGTCTTGTTGGTCCCAATATGGTCGCCGTAAGGCTTTCTAAAACTGACATCACACAACAGAACTATAATGTTGTCGATCGTGAGGCACGAAGACTGACATCAGTGATCACGTATTAAAAAAAGTCTAAGCGTACTTTTATAGTCTAGATAAGGTGAACCAAGCCAAATGAATATATTTTTGCACTAAAAGACGCTGCTGTTCGTCCTCTTACCATTACGCATCATAAAACCCATGGGAAATCGGTTATAAAAAATATTCAAAAGCATAAAATGCTAGTCACAAACACGTTCTTCTACCCTGGAGGCCTGGACACGCTACAGCCATATTGGTGGCAGCCATATTGCGAGGCCGTAACAATAATCAGAATACTGATTTGCACCACAATAAAAGTTTACGCAAACTTTTCTTTCTTTTTCGTCTGGTGTTGTTATCATTGTCAGTTAGGTAAGGTTATAGGACAAAGTTGGGGTTGGGTTTTCATTAACTGGAAACGCCACGATACAGCTAGTATCAACTTCAGTCTTTACGCGATCGTGATCTTCTATATATAGTATTTAAAAGGCTTGGGTGGCACAGAGCAAAATCATCAGGTGTGTGTGCATAACAATCGGTAACAAACGTTTGTGTGTGTGTTACAATGTTTGTGCCCTGTAACAATCAGGAAGAGCTTTCAAAAATGGTTGAGAAACAATCAATGTGTGCACGATCGTTGCTGGGTTTATCGCACTTACTGTCAGAACGGACAAACAGTCAATTCAGCAATATAACAACAGTTTCCTCCATTGCAAAACGACATTTACATCCCTACGAAAACCAAACAACAGGGGTTCAAAGGGAGGGGGAGCGGCGATGGGGGTGGGCATCCCCCCCCCCCCCCCTGGCCGCCCCCGGAGGGGGGGGGGGCAGTGGAGAGGGGAAAGGGCTACCAGTGAGTAGCCGCATGGCGGGAAATCTGACCATGCACCGTGAGAATGTGTGGAGAGGGAGGCGGGGATAAGACAGATTGGGGGCCTCGAAGTTATTTTCATTTTGTGCTACCCAGTAAAGTATCTCATTTAGGTACGCGGGAACCGGCTAGACCAGCATATGTTAAGCCGGGGGTACAGCTAGTACTTTATTATTCTACGAGTTTATAACCTCTGATGTCTGGTGGTTTTACTGGGTGATTGTGTGAATTCCATTTTAATAATAAGCGTATAGTTCTCAACTTGAATTAACAATGTGAACAAATGAATAGCCCACTTGATGCTGTCCAAATTCAGAAAGTCGGCCAGTCTAGCCAGGTCTTGCATCAGTCTAGCCATTACACCGTAAGGGTCCAAGACAGTAGATAAAAGTAAGACAAGATAGGAGCCAACTTGACTCTGCAGAAAGAGTCATTGTAAAGCTATCACTGCACATACGGGCGTGTTCGGCTACTTTCGGCAAGCTTGTGACGGCTCGTTGATGAAGCATAACTACGTAGGAGACGGTTATGTTCTCGTTTCAAATGTCACTCGAGCGTACTTTAAGTATCGATAACTGTATCAACCCCTCGTTACATTGCGAAGCTGATAAAAAACACCTTGTATAAGCGCTCGGTGGTTTTTAAGCTTCGGAATGCAACTCGTTGTTGAGTACATATGGATTAGAAACTACGCCATTTTGACAATACTGAAAAACAGTCGCCAAGTTTAATAGGAGCTGTAAGGGCGGGTTTACGCAACGAACGCCTATTTTCTCGCGCAGTAGCTTCGGCTAGGTTAATACTAAATCTCCTGGCTGCTCCTTTGGAGCACGCGACTTTCGAGCTGTCTTTAGACGTAGTAACCATGGCAACGACGCGGACGCACCTATTCTCCTCGTGCCTCGCGGCATGACAGTGTCGATTTATAACATCAAGATAACAATTTTTACTAGAGTACGACACGGCGGACTGATTTCTGAATGTCAGCATTCGATGGTTTCTTTTCGATTCGAGAACCCCGAAATGCATGCCATGTTGGATTTTGAATTCTCGCTACGAGCAGCTATTTATTCACCGTCTTCTGATCACTGCTAGAAGCTGTTCTTCGTACGAGAACAGCAAATTTGGAAATAGTGTAAAATGACAACAATTTTTAAAATTGCTGTTACAGGTTGTTCTTATCCATGTTGTTATTTATAATGGATTTAATTTGTTATGTATAGCCACATTCATTTAGTAGAAACTGGTAACTAATCGTTAATAAATAACGGTTGACTAGTAATAGCGTTCAGCGAGCGAGAAGGTCTCGTTGCGTAAATCCGTCATGACCGGGATCCTTAACACTCCTCGCTACATATAGTGGAACTCTTTATACCACTTTTTACCAGAAGATGGTAAAATCTACTGCATCGGCCCACAAGCGTAAACTAAGATAGTGATATATTTTCTTAACGGGCAAATAATTGCAATAACAGTTTTGTTTTAACTCTCGTAAAAATACAAAAAGAACAATTACAATCCGTTGCGTAGATCATTCTGTACAATAAACAAGCGCTACAGCGACTGCCTAGTCACACCTGTCTTCTGTACAGTTCCTCCACTTCCAATGTTGAGGCGCATACCTCTATCATGCACTACAACATCTGTCTCTATTATACTAATCTAAAACCAGTAGCCATCACAATTTATTGTCGGTTAAAAATGTGTTAGCTTTTAGGCTTATTTTATACTTTTGGCGTAATTGTCAGCTTTTAGGCCTAACGCCAGCAGTTTTAATTTCGTCAGTAGCAGCTAACGGAGATATGGATTGTATAGTAAGCCTATTCATTTTTGCAACACGGTGTGCCTACAGGCACACAGTTACAGTGTTACAACGTAATGCGCAACGTTGCCTGTATAGATCAGTAGTAGTAGGGAAGTGACGAGAGAGACGCTGTTGATGAAGCCAATAGTGACTCGTAGCAACTTGATGTTGCCATGGTAACATACTTTTCGGCCCAATTTTCATTTTTAGGCCTAATTTAAAAAATGTAGTTTTAATTTCGTAAGTAGCAGATATAGGCCTAATGGAGAATTTGGTTCGACGGTAAGCCTATTCATTCATGCAACAATGAGACGAGACTATTTTAAACGAAGCTAAAATCCATTTGTTTTTATAGAGTGTTACCGTAGGATTTTAATTCGACGATCGAATGTTATTATTTAATTTAGTTATATCGAAGAATTCTATTAGCTATAAGGAAGTAACGATGTTTTAATTTGCCATGTGATTTACCTAACTTCTCACACTGAATCTAACGTTGTAAACAATGGTCGTCAATATCTGGTACTGTTGCGAAGTTGAAAAAAGCGACGGACGGACGGACAAAGTCGTTGCAATAGTCTTCTCAGCCGGTACGGCTGTACAGAAGACTAAAAGAAGGCATTTGAAATTACTAATTTTAGTTCCATTTCTTTCCACTAGATGCCGGTATTAGCAAAGTGTGTTAACCTAATTGCAGTTTAAATAACTCGTGCATTTTTTAGACGTTATATCTTTGCCCTTTTTGATCAAATCTTTGTTCTATTTAGGGAAAAAAATTAAAAATATACGTATACAAGTTATTTCAGTTAACACGCTTTGCTAACAACGGCCTCTATTAGCAAGAACTGGTACTAAATATATTAAATCTCGTATTCTTTCTTTTTATTGTATGAATGCTTTACGCAATGGATTTTAATTGTTCTTTTTGTATTTAAGAGAGTTAAAAAAGGCCCATTATTGTAATAAACAACTTTAAATCATATGATTTTCTTTTTAAAGTGTTGCTAAAGAGATTTCTCTGCTCAAGTTGGCATAAACCATCCATCCATAGCGTGTTGCGAATTGGTTTGCGATAACACTGCGCTAGGAAATAGAGGCCACGTTCCTCTTCGACGGACCTTGCTTTAATCGGAGGGTCAGCATCGTGGATCAGAAACCGGAAATACGTCATAACGTGGGTTTGACGAGCAGCGCGCTTCGGGGTTCCTGGCTATCGGCAGCTGCCCGAGATTCTCACTCTTCCGGCATTTTCCTTATCAATTTGACTAAATGAAGCACTGCCTGTAAGCAACGAGTCGCGGAAACGTATGCGGGCTTAGCTTGGCACAATTATTTTCTTTGTTCTTGGCGTTTGGACGTTATAACTGACGCAAATATCTCAAATTATTCGGTGACCAAGTTTAATGAAAAGTAATACGTGAATTGGGTAGATAAGTTGGTGAAATTGGGAGAGATTCGGGTAAAATGAGGGCCACATTTTTATTTTGAGAGATTTTGGACCGACGCTACTGGTTCGATATCTGCATAATAAGATCGTATAAATCAGCTTCTACTCGTAAACACTTTTAAGAGTAAGGGCGCATTTACCCAACGACGATCGTCTTTGCATTCTCGTAGCTAGAAGTTAGAAATCCTCTGAAATTCCAACATGGCGGCGGTTTGAGCGCTGCCGGTTCGAAACGAAAAGTAAAAAATATGCGTTCAGAACCGGCCTGTGAATTGTTTCGTCAGGAGGAATTCTTTATCCTATTGTCACGGATTATACGACTGCAACTATTTACACGAACGAAGTTTGATTTAGCTTATGCAGGTAGCGTTGCTACCATGGCAACGACACCTTTGTCATCCCGATTGAATTCTAGCTGCGAGAATGCAAAGGTGAGTCTTTGGTAAATGCGCCCTTATGCACCGCGCGTCTGGTAGGAGGGAATCATTAGGTGGAAGTTTTCAGGACAGCATTCTTTTCGACGAATGGGCAGCTTCCAGACCGCCTTGCGTTCATTTAATTCTGACAGAATGAACTTGAACATAGAAGAATAGAAGTGATCATTAGAAAAGAGGGAGGGGGGGGGGAGGCGTATTAGCTGTAGGGTGGATG
This sequence comes from Lithobius niger, assembly GCA_023313725.1. NCBI lineage: Eukaryota > Metazoa > Arthropoda > Chilopoda > Lithobiomorpha > Lithobiidae > Lithobius > Lithobius niger. The sequence goes on from JAHWFP010230862.1 coordinate 9,809, forward strand.
TGATGTGAGTCACTGGATGCGCTGATTGATTGAGCGAAGCCAACGAAAATCAACTTTTTTTAACCAATGTCTGAAAAGATTTTAAGAAACTTAATTCAGTCGAACACGGACATACTTTTTGTAAAACCTGGTCACCTAATGCTGTTCCAATTTTCAGAAGAGGTTAGTTATGAGCAGACGTAGTTGAGCATATGACGTAGATAAGCAGACAGTGGTCGGGTTTTTAAAACCCGCAGTGTTCCTTTCATAGTTTTGAACCTTAGGTCAAACGCTTTCTTTTTACCTCTTTCTTGTTTTGATACATGCACTCAAACTCATGTAAAAACTGCAATCGAATCCGCGTGGAATCCATGAAAATTCTGAGTGAGTAGGTTAGTATGTTCTAACCGCAATATAAAAAACAGAAGTTATTGTGGTTGGTGTAGTGTTGTGTGCTAGTGAGTTCTCCCTCTTGTAACAAGGTGCTACCCGCCGTCACCTATAGGATTTTGCTTTATAAAGGCCTCCATCCTTCCACATGGGGATATTAATGAGAATATGAGTAGACGATGAGAGGGACAATTTAGCTGGAGAAATCCAAGAGGACAACCCAGGATCTTTGACATGCCACAATCGACATGTATCGGCCTATGTTTTTGAGTTTACCAACATTATGTCGCTAATTATTTATTTTCCATTAGCAAACGAAGGATATCGGTTTAGGAGGCCATTTTTACCCCAATCACCAATCTGTAAAATCACGATTTTTCACTTGCGTTGCATGCTCCTCCAGTCTGTGGGATACACTTCCCTTTCTTTATGACTCCTGCTGAGAAAAAGTATGACCACTTTATTTTTATTGTATGATTATTTTTCTTGCTTTGCGGAATAGCATGGCTTCAAAAAAAAAAACTTTTCAAGAAAATAGTGTAGAAATATATTTTACACTGTTTTTACGTCCACAAGGATTTGTACGCACCCACGGATTTTAACGCCCCCTCGAACAGTCTTTTTTTATGGGGGTGGGAGCTTGTCCACCACCTATTTACGCCACTTCCTGCACTTTTTTTTTTAATCTTTGTGCATGTTTTTTTTTTGGCTAAATGACAGGCTTCAGATTTCCCCCATACATCATATGCCAACAGGGACATGGTTATCGCACATCACGCACCGTACGGTCAGGGTTCGTACAGCCTTGAATTCCTTTAAAAGCCTTAAATTTGAAAACCGAAAATTCAAGCTTGAAAAAGCCTGAAAATTCGAACTTTTGCTGTCGAAGCCTTAAAATGGCCTTGACTTTGTGAGTCTACTTAGTTTAGAATGAGGTTAATGCCATTAACAGTAATATTAATATGGCTATAAAAGTAAATAAATGAATAGAGCAGCGTCAAGTGACGTCATATTGGCAAGGAGACACCATTTGGAGGTAATAGCTACAAGGTGCACTATATTAAAATGTAACGGAAAACAACGGCACTTCTAGTCAAGACAGTGCTTTGAGAGCGGATTTCTTAGGCGTAAAAGAACGTTGTTTTCTCCACAACAAAAATCGCGCGTTATAGGCATAAGAAATCCAGTCTAATAGTATTGGCTTCAGTAAGACGATCTTCCTTTCTCCCTCCAGTGCTCCTTGCAGCTAACCCAGTTACTGGCTCCACCAAAGAGTTATACAAAATAATACTACGTTGTGTCACTGCCCTATAGGAATAGTTTGTCAGCCGAATCTATTTCTCCCCAGAACTTCACTTCACCGGGTTGGACTGAGGACGGAAAACAGCGAGAAGTGCCGTGTAGTGCAAGGGCAGCACTGCAAGTACTGTTTCACTTCCTGTTAGGTAATGTATTCCTTATGCTGGAATATGCTGCTGGAAGTAATTCTAAAAAGTCTTCTGTACAAATAGCCTTGAAAAAAGTATTGAAAAAGGTTTCGTCTGTAATGTATGAACCCTGGACTATAATATAATTGTCCTTCGGCGCGTGATGTGCGATGCCAAATCCCTGTGCCTTTGAGTTTGAGTTTGACTTTATTCAGTACAGAATACAAGAAGTCAGTGATGGAAGTGACAGACCCAGACGCTACAAGAGCAGATTCACCGTATGTCGGTCAGAGCCACACCAACACGTAAAACAGAGCATAAACGATACACTGAGAAAAAATTCCAAAATAATAAAAAAAATAGGATTACTTGGTAGATAACATTTTTTAAATGTACATACATAACTATTAAAAACATTAAGAAAAAATTACAAACGTAAGAGGAAAAAAAAAACATGAACAATCAATAGAAAACAAGAAAAGCACAATCAAAGAAACGGGGAAAGCCACACTTTTTGACATGATAGCCTAGAAGAAAAATTAAATTTCGAAAAGTTAACTCCATGCCAGTTTGTGTCCATCAACTGGCAGCGCCTTACCGTAACAAGTCTTCCAAAACTTTGCCTCTTCGCCACTAGATGTCTCTCGCACCCCAGCATCACCATCTCTCATCCTCCCGCTGATCTTGCAATGCGTTGCGTGGGAGTTGGAGCCGACTCTTGGCCCGCGTCCGTCAGGCAGGCGGTGAGAGGGAGTGGGTGAGCACGGACGGGCCACGTGGTGCTGGTCGTTCCTTGCCGGCCCCCACGGCATGGCTGGCATGGCCTTCCGGCGGCAACGCGGAGTGGCCATAGGCCGCAGCTTTAGACCGCTATATGGATGAGTGTACGCGAAACCAAGCGGTCCCGCGACCGGGTGCCCCCCCGTCACCCGGCGTTCCTTGCTCGGTAGGAAGGTGTCCCGCGCCTCGACCGAACACACGAGCGCCCATGGGGCCGGCGGGGCGCGTGATGATCATCATCACTCGTCGCACGCTGATCACAGGGATACGAATAAGGTAAGAAATGTGCATTAGCTTTGGTGAATGTAGGCAGGCATGCTTCTTACAGGTGGGGAACGCAACAGGAGGACCGGTTTCGTGGAGACGGGTTGCCGGTGGGTGCTATTCTAGGTTTGGGAAAGGATGCGTGCCTTCCGCGTGTGTAATCGCTGGAATAAATTGGATTTGTTCGATGGTGCATAATTGAGAAATCACGAAGACGTTGGCGTTTTGGGTGATTTCTTGTAGTACTTAGTTACACCTGAGTTAGAAAAGCTTACCAAACAATTGTAATGTTGTTATCTGAGTTTTTAGTTTTTTTTTTTTTAATAATGCTTGGACCAGGAACGTATTTGCACACATGTCCATAGGCAGGGTTCGTCCACGGCCTTGAATTCCTTGATAAGCCTTAAATTTGAAAACCGAAAATTCAAGGCTTTAAACACCTCGAAAGGTCTTGAATTTTGCACTTTATTTGGAATGGTGTTAATGCCATAACATTAAAATTATTTAGGTATCAAATTAAATAAATGAAACGAAATAGTTTGTCAGCTGAAGCTATTTCATCAGAGAACAGTGCTCCACTCGCAGTGACGGCGCCAGGGGTGGGCCAAGGTGGGCCATCCCATGATCCCCGCTCCCAAATATTTCACGGCCCCCCGCCGGCCCGCTTGACCCCAACACGCAGGTCACTACCAGAAAAAAAACTTAAAAAATTTGCAGGCTAAACTTGACATCAAATAAATAAACTGAGCTTTCATTTTTTTTATTTATTTCCTGCCTCCAGTTTGTCGACATTCTCTAAAGAGTTCAGCCGACTTTACTCGGTCCTTGTATTCCAGGGGATCCCAGGACAGCACTGTATGAATTAACTAATTTTTCCATAATTTTATATTTATTTTTGCACCGCCAGTACTGTTTGCAGAAAAAACTTAGCAAAGCGTAAAAAAGCTGTTTTGTAGGTAAGATCAGTTTTCTTGTCCTAATTTTAACAGGCAGGGTCAATAATTTTACAGGGACACAATTTTTAAAATGTTGGAAGTCGGTGCGCAAGGGCGCCCCTACATTGGGGCTATTGGTCCTGAAGCCACCCCTCCCTTTGTAACGGGTTTACATGAATTTTTAATTTTTTTATTTTTGTAGCAATTTGCAATAATTTATTTTTTGTGTTTATGGGGCGTATTTTACAAAAAAAATCGACTGCATTGAAGCTTACGTTACGTTTAATTTGAACTAAACGGAATAATGCGCTGCCTAATGCGCTGCCTTGAGAAGAAAGTCCCTGCCCATCCTGTTTCCAGATGTGCCCTCTTCCGGCTCCCAAAAAAATCAGTCCTGACGCCGTCACTGTTCACTCGGATTGGACTGAAGACAACAAAAAAACAGGCGGTGAGGTGCCGTGCAATGCAAGCAGTTTTTCCTAGAAGGGGCAGCTGAGCAAGTCCTATTTTATTTGCTGTTATAGTGTCCGCGGCCCTTCTTGAGTTCGCCCCAGATGAACACAAATAATCGATTGTATGATTTTGGTAGCTGAGTGCCTTGTTGATATCCTAAATAGTTACAAAAACAATGGCGTCCGTCGATTAAAGTCGTCCCCTCCAAGAAGACGTATCCGATCATAAATAAGGTGGAGAACTCAAGATACGCCGCGCACACAATAGTTGCTGCTTCTCTCCTTTCTCCTTGTCCATTGCTTGGGGG
>JAHWFP010230862.1:14443-47726 GCA_023313725.1 Lithobius niger
TGACGGTCGTCATTGTTTACGACGGTTTAGCTTCCTACTGCAGACTAAGAGCACAATGCAAACAATAATAGCTGGTAAAATACTGGAATTAAAATGCAATTTTGACAGTGTACTGTGCAAAGACACTTGAAATAGATTTAAATTAGCCTTGAAACGTTTTTTTGAAAAAGCCTTGAAAATGGTTTCGTCTGTAATTTACGAACCTGCGTAGGATGTCGGAGTACCCATGTTGTAACTTTCGCATTGTATTTTACCACTTGTCACAAGGTCGTCTGGGAAAGAAGATGTGGCTCTCCTTTCCTGGCTCCAGGGCGACTGCTTTAAAATCCACAAAATATTATTTTACCAAAGGTATTAACTTTCCGGCATGTGCTAGAACTGGCACGGAGCCGGGAGGCCAGACACGCCAATTTCTACTCCAGTCTGAGCTGGCTTAAAGGGACATTTCCTCCCGAGTGGATTTCCTGTTTAGCTCAGGTTTGCAACATTAGTTCAGACGCGTGTAAATGTTGCAAAGGCATTCATTTCCCCACTTTTCTCCGCCTTGTGAGAAATGGCATTGCTACATTCACTCTAACCTACGTAAGCATCGTAAAAGAGTTCTAGTTAGAAGCTCAACATTAGTGAAAAGGTATGTCCTTTTAAAGGAACATAAATCCTTCCGATATGTCGTGCGACCCGTTGAGAGTAGCGTTTGCAACATTTACACAGGTTAGAGTTAATGTCGCAAAATCATCTCGCACGAAAGAAAAAACCAAGAAAATGATTGTGATGGCAACATTTACATACGTTTGAACTATAAATTTCGCTGTTGGCTAATTTCCAGTTTTCCTTAATATTATTTCCAGCGATTTATGTCTATTTATTTCTCCTTTATTGAGCCTTATGAGTGTATGATTTGTTTTCCTTCTCCATTGCCTATGGCCGAGCAAGTTTCGGTCGAATGGATCCTGGTCACGGTTGTGAACTTAATAACGGGTTCAGTGAGTTATCTTTTGTGCCAGTGGAGGATGTGGCCATAGCGATTAAGGCGCTATGCAAGTGATCTGGGGAAGAACTGGGTAGCCGGTTCGAAGCCGGGTCATGCCACTCCGACGAAACGTAAGTGCATAAAGGTGGCTTACTGAACTACGTTATTTCTAGTGTATAATTTTCGCTGTTGGCTAATTTCCAATTTTCCTTAATATTATTTCCAGCGATTTATGTCTACGTTTGAACTAATGTCACAAAACTGAGTCATACAGGAAAGCCAACATGGATGCGTGTACCTTTAAGAAATAAAATTCTTTCCCTCGCTTCGGAGTCGTTTACTGCTACTATTGTAATTTGCGAATTAATACGTCATTGGACTGATCTCGGTACAAGTGAGATTTTTCATATAGATAAATTCCTACAGATACAGAGCATAATTTTTAGCGTACGTTTTCCGCAAAAGTAAGTAGAGATTGCGTTCAACAACTGGCCGCACGGGGTCACGACTCAGAAGAAGTGGTGGAACACGGGTTAGAATTATGTTGGAGACGACCCCTTTATTCCGCTGGTAATCCTCCTTACGCGGATCATCTCAGCATCGTCGGAGTTTCAGACAAAGTAATTTTTTTGCCTTAACATTGAACATCCTGGGTTTTGGTAATGCCTTAATTCTGTTCTTCTTCACGGTACTTTAAATTGAGCTATTGTTATATAGTCACAATTTTCAAGTAAACGCCTATTGTGTGCGCAGCGCATCTTGAGTCCTGCAGATATTTTATGAGCGGCTACGTCTTCCTGGATGGAGCGGCTTTAGTCAGCGGTCGCCATTGTTTTTGTAACCATCTTGGATATCAACAAGGCACTCTGCTACCAAAAATATACAATCTATTATCTGTGTTCGTTCTGGGGCGAACTCAAGATAGGCCGCGGACAGTATAACTTTAGGTTTAACCGAATGTAGTCAAAATGGAAGTGAAGTTCGTTGTATAGCGCTAATGGAGTGCTCCTGTGAAGCTGTTTAAACAGGGTGGCGGGTTCTACCTGGAAAAACGGGAAAAATCAGGGAATTTATCATGCCTGGAAAAGTCAGGTAAGTTGATAAACATCTACTGAGATTCACGGAATTTCACAATTTTCGGAAAGTCTTTTTTCCTCTATAAAGATTAGCTATCTTGTATTTCACTTTTTAGTTTTAAAACCCTCACTTTATTTAAGTTATTAAAACTGTCACATTCTATTTGTTTCATTTCTGATAAAGCAACAACCTTTTAGGCGTAAGTAATACGTGTTAAGTAGTACGTTTCTAGTTTTTTTTTCAGATTGTGACACTGGTTAGGGCACGTTTACGCGGCGACTCGCCTTTGCATTCTCGCAGCTAGAACTCAATCGCGATGGCAAAGGTGACGTTGCCATGGTAACAACGCTAAATGGATTAGCTAAATCCGACATCGTTTGAGTAAATACTTGCAGTCTTATAATCCGTGCCAATAATATAAAGAATTCCTCATGACGAAACAATTTTCCCAAACGCTTCTGAACTCACGTTATTTGCTGTTTTCGTTGCGAGGCGGCAGACATAAATTCGCCGCCATGTTGGAATTTGAGGTGATTTCTAGCTTCTAGCTGCGACAATGCAAAAGCAAGTGGTTGCATAAACGTGCCCTTACGGCAGTGCAATTTTTGATTTAGCAAAGCGATGCGATGTAGTTGTTGCGATTTGATTGAAATTTGAAAAAAACATTTTTTAGTTGTGTACTGCATATTCTTCCGACCGACAGAAACATCACGGAAAAATATCAGTAAAAGTTTGGAAAAACTGGAAAAATCCGGGAATTTCATCATGGGGTTTTGAACGCTACCGCATGTCTTTATCTCGTACGATTCAAAAGTTATGAAAAATTCAAGCAATTGCGACACTTGAGAAATAAACAGGACGGAAAGCCACGTCGGCTCCATAAGTGATAAATAAATAGGGATGTAAACCTATTTCCGTTTCTTTTTGGACTTAAATGTCAGACTACTTGAGTGGGAATTGAACCGTCTACTTCTGAAACCAAAGGCCGATGTAAGTCCTAATTCTTCGTATGTTATATTAAAGAATGGATTAGCAAGTCATTGGTGTATGGAAAGTCATATTCAGTATGGATCCGCGCTCCCCCGGGGGGGGGGGCCGCGTGGCAAGAACGAGCCGAGGGGCCCAAAAGTCATAGCGAAAATCTGTTTATTCATTATTTTCTAAAACAGATGTTTTCCCCCACGGAACCATACATTAAAGGTACATGCATCCAAGTTGGCTTTCCCGCATGATTCAGAGCATAACCATACTGAATACATTAGTTCAAACGTAAGTAACTGTTGCTAACACTGTCATTTTCTTGTTTGCTTTCGTGCGACATGATTTTGCGACACGAACTCTAAATGTTGCAAACGCTAGTTTCAACGAGTCGCACGACATACCGGAAGGATTTATGTCCCTTTAAGCAATTCAAGAAAAAATAATTGTTCAATAAAGGTAAATTGGTTGCAACTGCAACAAATACAAATAACCACTCTCAAAGTTTTCAACGAGCTGATCACTTGTCAGTCTTAATGGTAAACACATTTTTTTGACGGTTTGACGCTTGCGCCGTAGCACAGCGTGTATTGAGCGATAAATATGGTGTTTGTAACGTTTGGATTATATTATTATACAAAAATAAGTTTGCATCTGTATTTATTTACAGCACATCAAGAGCTGCGTCCGGATGCAAAAGAAAGAGAAAAAAAATAAAGATTAGATAAGAAAATGAAACTGGTAAACTGGATTAACCCCATTTCCCCATGATTTTAAAAGAACTGCAAGCCCTGTCATGTACAGTAATCATATCAAAAACGAAAACTGGTAAAAGAGACCGCCAAGTTCCGAATGGTTCGGCCCTTCGAAGGAGTGATATCAACACACCAAAACTTTCGCCAAGTTAATCGCACTGACTAATAGTTCGAAGGTTAACTGAAAACTAGAACATTGCTGCGTTCGGTAGCAATGTTCAAGTTTTCATTTAACGTCGAAAGTATTTAACGTCCTTTGAAGGGCCGAACCATTCGGAACTTGGCAGTCCCTTTTACTAGTTTTGGTTTTTGATATGATAACACTTCTTTTTTTTTTAATTGTGTATTAGACTCAACTCAACTTGCCAGCAGATGTGTAACAAAGTGTCACGTCAACAATAGCTTGAGTGGTAATTGTTCTAATATTATAATTTCATATCACTCGTTTGAGACGCCGAACCATTCTCAACATAGTCGCCTCTTTATTAAATTTTGATTTTGTTTTATTTTTTTCTTAATTTAGTTATATCACTCCTTTGTGTGGCCGAACCATTCTCATCTTGGTGGCCACTTTACCAGTTTTTGGCTTTATTTTGATATTTTGTTTGTTTTTCGTGAATTGGACGTAGACACAACTTCTTTGGCAAAGTTGTTTATATTTGTGAGGACACACTAGAGTGTGTCTAGATACGCACGTCAGTATACACGTTGTCATTGTCCGAACTTTCGCCGTCCAATCAGAGATGATGCCGACAATACTAACAATGGTCATAACAATACTTTCGTACTTAAGCGCCATCCCACTACGTTCCCGTTACACCCAGTCTGTACACCAGGAAAGGTATGCAGTTCGTATAGTATGGCAGCCATTCGTCAAATCTCATAGCTGTCTAGAAAGCCCTCCCGCTATCTCGGTATCAGTGAATAATCACCCTATGGGGATTAACATGGGGATGAGCGGACTAGAAGAAACTAGAAACTAGTAATACATTTGCAACGTTATTGAGACTCAAAGTTTGCACTGAAGGTCACTTAGCTGATATTCCTACACAAGTTAATTTTTGTCAGGTGGGTCATTGCTCTCAATTTTACCACAATTTAAGCTTTTGTGCCGCATTATTATTTTCCCCCAAGTACCTGAAATGTGCTAAACTATGCTTCAGGATATTATACCGATTTCGCATTGGTATAAATTCAAGTGACCCTGGCCGTGCCAAGGAGGGCTGGGCACCGTTTTATTAACCAATGCGAAATCGGGCTGACCTAGGCCGGGCCGGTATTTCGAGAACCGGCCCGGCTCGCACGGCACGGCCAAGACCGCTTTATTAACTAACGCGAAATCAAATTGGGACGGAGCCGCCGGCGCCGCTTAAATCAGAATGGTTTATGAATGGTGCTGCAGTGTACCGGCAGAAAGTGGAACGTGTCAAGTACCACAAACCGACACGTGGCGGTGCTGTAAATCGTGGTCAGCGAGTCGTGGAATTAACCAACGTGAAAGCGGGCTGGCCGGACCTCCACTGGCCCCGATTGGCACTGTCCGACCCGCGCCAGTCCGGCCTGGCCGCTTGAATTTACCAATGCGAAATCGGTATTAGACACTGACGCTATGGCATCGCTCTACAATGGTTTACAACCTTGACAATTGAATTGATGTGATGTTTGTTGCCTAACTTGGCGCGACACACTAGCGTGTGTCTAGATACTTCATTGGGCGGCCCCGCGATTTATGGTTTACTGGTTAGTGGTTAGTTGTTACTTCACGTGAACCTCGTTGTCTGGTTACCAGGCCACCTTGTTTAATTTAGACATTTTAAACATGGTTCGAGTTTTACGCTGTTACGTTTTTTGTCGATGTTAGAGTGGCAGGAAGCCGAAAATCAGATAAAAAATTCAGAGTAAACAATGTCCACTTGTTGTTATACTAGAAAACAAAAACGAAGTCGTTTGATGTTTAGGTAACGTATAACAGAACCGAAGTGAAAACAGGACAGGAACGCGAATAAGCTTTCCTGTAAGGTTTTGGATTCCACGTAGTTTAGCCCACGTGAAACCTTACTGCTGTATTTAACCATTAGATACGTAAAGAAAATTAAAACCCGTTCCAACTGCTCGAAATGCATTGGTTAATGAAAAAGGGAATTTTATTTAATGTTTTATTACTGAGGTTGTCTTTTATCAAATTAAGTCGAATTAAGTTTTATCAAATCAAATAAGGTCGAATTGAATAAAATGTAGCAGAGAAGGAGAAATATACGAATTCGTTTCGTTGAGTTTAGATTCTCGAGTAATTTATTTTTGGCCGTGCCTCTCGTTTCATTATAATGCTTCCTGTTATTTTCGCGTGGGCGATGTGGGTTTTTTTTCTAGGATTTTCTTCTTCTTTTAGGATGGTTTGCGTAGTACATCCTTTCTTATTTCATCATGGATGTTTTGATTTTTAAATTTTCTACTTTGGGAAGGCGGAAATAGCGAGACGAAGAGTTTTAGACTAACGGAAAAAGTGAAAAGGAGGAACTTGACAAGTTAGTGCGGAAGGAAAAGAGTGACGCGCGCGCAAGGCGTTCGAATGTCACACCAAACCCACGTGTCTGCAAAAATTGTTTCCCCGTGCAAAAAGGATATACGCAAACAAGCATTTTTAGTTTTATTTTGCCACTGCCAAGATGAGAGCACGGCAAAACCTGAGGCGCATGGGCAGTTTCAACTTGAATCAAGAGTACAAGGTAGGCAAAAATATATTGTTAGCGTGATAACGACCATAGCCAACATGTCAAGGCCACTGAAATTTAATTAAGTAGTTCTCAGTAGCGAGCGCATGTTTTTTTTTTCTTAGCACATGAAACGTTTTTTATGACATCGTCTAAAAATAAAGTACCGGTCACGCATCAGCACTTTCACCAAACATTTCCTGGAGCCGATGTCCACCACAACAAGTCTTTCCTCCATTCACGTGATCGCCTTCTAAGGTTCGTTCATAGGGATGTCACAACTAAAAACTTGGATTTAAAGAATGACTATTATCAAATGTGCAACTTTTGCACGCTGATTCTGGCATTAAAACAATAGGTATTATACTTCTATGTACGCTAGTGCTTTCGTTTTGTTTGGTAAAAAAGCCATCGCCCGCATCTGAAAAATCATGAATAATAAAAAAAGAAAAAACACCGCCCGCTCGCATAATTTTTGTTAGTACCACTTCCTATAGTTTGTTCCACATTATGTTTTCAGAAAACTGACTGTATGATACCACGTTTCCTGCCGCTATGAGTACAAAAACACTTAAATATCCCACTCGTAGACTGTAACAGTAACTGTGTAGACTCTACATGTGTGATATTCACATGTTTTTGCAATCGTAGTGAAGGAAACGTGGCATCATACAGTCAGTTTTCTGAAAGCATAATGTGGAACAAACTATAGAACCAGCTAAATTTATCGCCCTAAAGCTGCATGTCTCCATGTTGGCTTTCTTGTACGACTCAGTTTTGCAACATTAGTTCAAACGTATGCAAATGTTCCAAAAGCTTCAGAAGCGCAGGACTGCACCAAAAAATAGGGAGAGGGTACGCCCTATTAATGATTTTCGGGAAGTGCCTGTCTGAGTGAAGGACAGCCCACCTTTTACAGCACTTGGGTTACGTGACCTTTGCAACGCTGCTTAGTCAGAAGTGGAATAAGTATGCAGAGGTTTATTCAAGGCCACGCGGTATGATCCTGCACAGTTGGTATTGATGGTTGATGATCAGCCGTAATAATGACCATAGCAGGAGGCACAAAATAGTAGTGATGTAGCAGTTAGTACTGAGTAGTATATGATTGCATAATGCATACCCCTTCGGCAGATAAAATTATGATGCATAATCGTTAAAACAACGGCTACTGATTCTAGGTGAACGTAAGAAAAAAAATCCCAGCTAAAAAATCCCCCCGACCAAATAATCCTCAGTAAAATATTCCCAAAAAGTCTGGAACGCTAATTGCATTGTCCTGTGGTGTCTCGTGCTCATGTCGATTGTGGTATGTCAAAGATCCTAGATTTTCCGCTGGGCTTTCTCCAGCTAAATTGCCGCTCTGATCGTCCTGGGGCAGACAACACAGTTTGGGTTCGTGCTCCCTAAAAGCAAAACAACAACAAATAACGCAGATTGTGAAACCTTGTATTCGCTTGTTTACATTGTTCTGTTCTTCGTTTTCGTGGGTTCCCATTTTTATGGATTTGAATTTTAACGTCATGAGTTGCAACCCTAATTAGTTTCCAGATTGAATGTGGATTTTGTCCTACAAGATAGCTACAGCGATGATTACAGGTTTATGTTCTGAACCGTAGCTGTGTTAACATTCCAGCGCAAAATCACGGCCACGTTCGGCCACGTTCGCTTTATTTATTACGTGTGAAATCAAATTGCACGGTTCGGAGCGGCACTGCACGCTTTATTTATTACGTGTGAAATCGGTATTACACAACCACGATCAAAAAAAGGCATAAAATCATCTAATTATGAAGGTGCAAGCGATGGATGACCATTTGTGTGCTATGTTTTTTCGTTGGTAGCAAGACGGTATGCCGTCGTCACGCGACAAATTAGTGAACACATCCCTCGGGCACTTTAGCCCGAGCTTTAGCTGCGTTTAACGCAATACTACCGAATACGTGTCTTAGTTGCGTTGTGTTTGTTATACGTACACCCAGTGAGAGGTCAGCTTAAACTTGTCTTTTCTGGACTTCAATTGCTCCATTGTGATGCGATAAATAAATGAATCAACTGGTTTAGTGCAAATCAATTGTTTTTATGAATGTATACATAAAAACCTGTTGGGATTTAGTTTTCTCTTTAGATTTGGGTTTTTTTTTAGCGGAGTTTTTTTTTTGGGGGGGGTGGGTTGGACGTTTTTTTTAAGTGAATTTTTAGCGGATTTTTTTTACGGCGCACCATTCCAGGTACCCCAAGCCCAATATGGACTGATTGTTAACTAGTTTTTCGACACCTGGTGTTTTACAGACACCTGTTTTTTTTACAGACACCTGGACATCTTGAATACTGTGTACACGCGTGGTCACCCCATTACAGTGGGGATTTTTTTCCCGATTGGAACAAGTTCAGAAAGCCGTCAACTTGCACTGTTCTCACTGAAGGGTTTGCGAAGAACATTTGAAAAGGCTTGTCCTGACAAACCTTTATTGAAAGGCGTTTAAGAGGTGCCCGTATCAAGACTGTCTGGCTGTATCTGTCTGACTGTATCTGTCTGGCGAAGTAATTTTATCTGACAACCAGTTTTTTCAATGGTCGACTGTTATACAAACAAAAGGGTGTAGCATGAAGTTGACAAAACCACGAATCCGCACCATTATTGGACAGTCTTGCTTCACTATGACAGCCATTAATTCTTGGAACACACTCCCAGAAAGTGTTTTGACAGCTCCTTCAACCGCCAGTTGGAAGAGATAGTACGACATAATTCAATGTTAACGTGTTTGCGTCGCATGTTTTGTTGTCAGCCGGTTACATAAGCTTGCTACTTCCGGTATTACTTTAATTAAATTTAGTCCTTAAAAAAAAAAAGCAATGAGCAATATTTTCAATAGCAGATGTAAGTAAAAGTAGGCACTACTTTTCATAATGTAGGGGTCGGAAAAATAGTCCTGCTCTTATTTACATCTCCATTGAAAATGTTGCTATCTGCTTTTTTTAAGTGCACTTTGTCCTTTTTCGGTGGTGCCCCTTCCTCCCGTCCACTTTTTCGGAAATCAGCGGGTGTCTGTCTATTGCGATCCACATCGACATGTTGGTTGATGTTATTCTGCCATTTTTCTCACAGCTTCAGCATCGTCACCCAGAAGATGCCCTTTAAATTAATATTATTTCAACAGCATGAAATAAATAGACTGAGAATTCTGTACATTCAGTTTATATCTTGCAATATATGTATATATATAGAGTTAATACAGAATGCTATACAGCATAGCTCAAAACTAAGTATAGGGTCCACACAGCTCGCCGCCCACTAGCTGATATTGCTTATTTCTGGAAAAACGATGCCAGTCAGTTTTAAGGGTAGCACGATAATCGATAATTCGATAATATCGCGATAAAAAAATTCGTCGCTTATCGTATCGCACTTTTTCTGATTTATCGAATTATCGTTCAAACCACGATGCTTAAGTTATATCTCGGAAACTGTAATAGCTAGAAACAAGTGGTTTGCGGCGCCAAAGTTTCATCAGCGCACTAATTTTTTCATTTACTTTTCCTATTTTGCCAGTACTATTGCTTGCATCAAGCGAAGGGATGTGCAATGTTATTTCTTTTTACGAAACAAACAAGCTACGAACTTTCTCAATTATTGACTGAAAATTTGCTACGTCCTCGTGCACCTTGGACAATATGTAGAGGTTAACAATAACACTGCCGCTAGATGGCGCCAGGGTATTTGCGAACGGTTTTCAATCGGTGATAGCGCCACTTTACGCATCAAAGGAATTAGTTTCTGTTTTCTAATGCAAGTGGAGAATAATTCACTTGCTTTTACTATTACGGCAACTGATCTGCAAACAAGTGTTTTTAAGAGCAATTAAACACTTGTTTAAGAGATTCTTGTTGATTCCCACTTTTAAATATGTACGCAAACGGTGTGTAAACCTGCGATAACTATTGCTAATCGCTAAGAAAACAAAAGGATTAAATTTTTAACAAATCGTAGACAATAACTGAAGATTAACTCCTAAATGCTAACAGGTTTCGGAAAACGTGCTTTGAAAGACAAACTTGGCTACAAAGGAACCAACCTCTTTCGCCAATTTTACTCTCCGGCACAATCTTATTTTCGAGTCCCTGAACTTAATTACTTGTCTAAGAAAATCAGATAACGATTAGACGCCATTGCCAATTACCAACCGTTTGTATTAAGAAAGGTTATCTTGCTGGAACCCACGTGAGACAGAAAAGTGCTTTTATCTTGGCGCCATTGTCCTGAGGCGAGATGGGGCTGATTAGGTATGAAAGGGACAGTTCACGCGCAAATTGCTCGTGCTATAAACGAAAATCATTAGGAAATGAAAGAAAGAAAAAAAAGAGAGAGAAAGAAAGTGTCACGTGTCGAAAAACTCGACACTATTGTCCTCTCAGTTCTCTAAGGCTTCCTTCCGTCTTTCAGTCGGCTTTTCATGCGACGCGAAAAAATGGCAGCCGATCAGCTTCCGGTAAAAAACGTTTTTATCAGCTCCGCAGTGAATGGATGCTTTGAAAATAGGTCCGCACTAACGCGGAATCGAGCTGCAGAAGCGCTGATATGTTTGATAAAAAAAAAAAGATGCTCCATTTATCAGTAGGTTGAAAATACATTGACGAAAAAGACGGTGCGGCGCTCTGCAAAAGGGATGTTTTTTGTTTTTTGTTTAAATGCGAAGAGACAAAGGGAAAATGCGAAAAGCAAACTTCAGAGACAAAAACGATTCATGGCGAAATCGGAGAGAAGCTCGTACTGTCATCCATGACGTCTAACTAGAGAGAGAGAAAAAAAATTAGCTTTTCCTTTCAGAATATTAACGAAATTATTTAAAAAGATTAATGTGAAATCTTTTCCGGTGAAATTCCTTTTTGTTTCTTTCTGCAAACGCGAAAATTGCTTAGCGATTATGCAATTAGATTTACTCCATTTGGCAGCATCACTGCCCAAAAGTAATGCAAAATTACATCACCAAAGAAAGCGTTTTAAATTTAGCCAAGTGCTTCATTGACATCATACCGCATTGTGCAAGTCTCTGCAGTTCAACACGCCTAGCGTCGTGTGCGCATGTTACAGTACGTTAAGCCCTCTTCTACCCCAGACACCGCTCAAGCAACAACTGAGAAATGTCCATTCCCTTACGCGGTGAAACATGTAGACCAATTAGGCTGTAAATTGGAAAAGAAAAGCCTCTACTTGTAGAAAATTGCAGCAGCCAAACTAAAGAAGATATTGTTTTACCTCCAGCAAGATGTCCACTCGTAGCTTAGTCGCTAGTCTTTTACCTTGTTGGTAGCCTACTGCCATGGATTGGAAAGTTAACTCGATATCCCAACTTCAGGATGGCATTCTACCTGGAAAACCGCGAAAACCTGGAAAATTCAGTTAATTTATCAAGTTTGGAAACGGTAGGGAAAATTCAGGGAATTTGATAAACTTACACTGAGATTCAGGGAATTTCAACATTTTTTGGAAAGTCTTTTTCTTCTATAAAGATAGCTAATTCGGATTTCACTTTTTACTTCTAAAACCTTCACTTTATTTCAGTTAAAGGTATTAGGTATTAAAGGTATTAAAGGTATTAGGTTCTTTTTGTTTCATTTCTGATAAAGCAAAACTCCCAAGACTTAAATAATATGGGTAGTTACGTGTGAAGTATGTTTCTAGTTTTTGCCATTTTGCTCGATCCACTACATCAAGTACGGCTCCAAAGTTTTATTTACTTACCTTTAGTCAATCTCTAGCTAAAAATCCGTTGTAAAATGTTGCGTCTAGGAGATTTTCTGTTGAATATTGGGGAACTTTATACTTTGTACGCTTACAATACTATGACGTTTCATCTCTGTGTGTGCTCGTACTAATTTTCTAATAATTGCCATGAGATCAAAAAATCTAAAAGACTAATGCGATAAAAATTAAAATTAATTATTCCAATAGATCGCCGAAGCAAAATTATAAGACACTAGCCTAGAAAATTATAAATTGTGGTGTCAAAATACGAGAATCATTCCGGTTTGTGACGACACAATTAATGCGTTCGTGCTGGTTCGTCTATTAGGAACAATGCCAACTGAGACATAGCTGCGTTCTTCGCTGCGAGAAACGGAACAACTATCTCAGTTGACCTTGACGAAGTATATACGCGGATGGCGATTAGCGCGTGGCTATTATAACGCAGGCGGAAAGTTATAAGGCAGGCGGAGTGTTGTTTTAACTTTCTAGACTATGATGCTGCTGTATATGGACAATCTAGGGAGAGAATTGGGAGGTCAGCTAATGGCATCTTATAGATGTCAGCAGGAGTTATACTTGTGATTTCTGATCAGTTCGGACTCGATGTGAAAATTACTTCCCGCACTGGGGCTGTAGTTTGACCTTCCTCGGGATACGTACTCAGAAGGTTGCATAGTAAATGTTCGTAATGCGAATTGCAGGCCTGATTAGTCAAATATAGGCCTAATCCAAATAAGTTCAGGCCTAAGTTCTTGTAGCGCCACCGGGGGTCCCACAAACCCAGAAATAACGTACTGGACTGCCAAATCACTACCTTACTAGCGGAGTCGCTCGCTTCGCTCGCTCATTCCGCGTCGTCTCGCTCCCTTCCCTCTCCCCCCCCATTTAATTTGCCGTTCGGTCGGTAGTTGGACTTTAGAGATCCGCAGATATCACATTAGATTTGCAAATCTGAAATCAGAGAGCGTACGAAGTTTCAGCCCTTGTCGGAACCCTCGAGCGCCACTCAGCAGAGTTCCAAGAAAATCTTAAAGATATAATTCTTGTCCCTTAACCAACTTGTTACACGTAGTTCGTTATACTATAGAATTTGTTACTAGTGTCATAAGCGTCAAAACCCTTGAAAGACATTACGAAGTCTAGGAAAGAACACGCTCGCTTTCGCAGCATTCTAACCAGTTAGGCGCTTGAAAATCTACGGAATTTCACACAGGCCGTGTATTCTTTTCGGTATTCCGCGGGTCCGTTCCTGCAGTTTCCACGCAGCCGTGCGTCAAGCTCCTGGGGCCAGCTGCGTACACCGACAAGACGTTGACGTGCCTTGGTTTCCACCTAACTCAGAAAGAAGTCTGAAGGGATTCCCCCCTCCTCCCCAAACACTCACCCGTCTCCCCTTGCGAACAAAAAAAAAAAATTCTGAAGGCTTTTGTAAGGTAAGGGGGCGGACTTACGCCTCTGATGATATTTTACTTTTTTATTTTGTCAACAAACTTCTCTTTCCTCTTGGTTGGTTGGTTTCGTTTCTCATTTTTTGACGCGTACCGCCTTTTCTTAGTTGCTACCGGAAGCGAGGTCAAACTAGTTAGCGCTACTGAAAGCCAGAATCTCACAACTGTGGCGTACTAAAAATACCTCATTAACAGCTAACTAACTAAAAATAAGTTAAATTATGTACGTTATATTCGTTTAGGTTAGGTCGTATTTCGTTGTTTTCGCAATGTCGTCGATTATTACAATTCCTTCGGGTGTTGAATGGCGCTAAGAATTGACGACCGGCAGCAAGCAGTAAGTAGCCTAAAGCTAGGTCGGCCACCCTAAAGCCATGTCGGAGCAACATTCTAAAAAAAAATGGCATGGAATAAAAATTTCCGTTGACCCCCCTCCCCTCTTAACAAATTGGATTTGTTTCGGATACTTTAGCGTGAGACCTGGTAATCGAGTTTCACAGCCGGCCACGTTTACATGAGAGAATCTCCTTTATGTTGGAGAATTGAAGAAGGGGAGGGGGGAGGGGTTGCTACCTGACACCACCCCTTCTCCCCACCAACTCACTTCTGCCTCTTTTCCTTTCCAAATGTGTTTGCTTGCAAATTGAAAAAGTGAAAAGCGTCACCCGCTGGGACTTGTTCATACAGGGTCTAAAAGGTAGGGGTTGGGGGGGGGAGGGGCACAATTCCCTCCCCAGAGTCTAAACAATATACAAGCACTAGAGCTACCGCCACTAACACTAAAAATTTTACAATAAAGTCTCATGGATTGGGTCGGCAACGCTTTTCGCTTCGCCGTCGCAAAGTCAATTAGTGCCAAGAATGCGTGGGCGTGCTAGGGAATGCGTCTCTTGAAGCGTCGCGTCGCATCTTCCTTCTTCCCCGCTACGATGCATTCATAATTTACCCCCAACCGAGTTTCATAAAATGATTTTCATTTTTTTCGTACTGAAAAAGCGGTCTGCCCTCAAGTGTTACACTGTGTCGGACGGAATTCACAACTCTTGAAATTAGTTTACTGAAGTTAAGTTCGGTATATAGGCCTACACAGTACGAAGAAGATTCATTTGTGCAACACACAATCTCACATATCGAATATCAGTGGACAATATTCGCCTATACATAGAGAAATATCAGGGTGGTGTTCTACCGGGAAAACCGGGAAAATTCAGGGAATTTATCAAGTCTGGAAAATTCAGGAAAAAATCAGGGAATTTGATAAATATTTACCGAAAATCATGGATTTTGAACATTTTACAGAAAATATTTCACATATAAAGTTCGCATTTAATTTTTACTTCTGAAACCTTCACTTTATTTCTGTTAAAACTTCATTTCCTTTTGGATTCATTTATATACAGCGAAAAGTCCATAGGCCTAAATAAGGTGAGTCGTTACGTGTTAGTGAGTTTTTAGTTTTGTTCACATTCTGTCCTTTTCCTACTCTTTGCCAATACCAGTTAGGGCAGTGCAATTTTTTGATTTAGCAAAGCAATGCGATTTAGTTATTGCGATTTGAGTGAAATGTCCTGTACTGCACTTTCCTTCGACCAAAAAAAAAAAAAATCAGGGAAAAATGATGGTATTAATCTGGAAAAATCAGGGAATTTCATCTTGAACTGTTGAACTCCACCCTGAATATCCCGAAGCCCGTCCATGCTGAGAAGGAAGGATCGTTTATGGTTAGAACTAGGGTGGTGTCTGATCGCCTTCGAACGTCTAACTTTCGTTTACTGTAGTTCCGCTAGTCCTGGACAAAGAGTTCCGCTAGAGGAGTTTCGGTTCTAGCTTAGAGCACATACTCTCTTCGTTACGGTAGGAGAATTTTCCTATGGGAAACAACACTCGGCAAGCGTCATATCATGAGGGCTCGAGTTTGGAGGGCAAATGGGATGAAACGCGTGTTGTTACTACAGTGGCTTATTGGGACAAACACCAACTTTTCTCTGCATACACAAAACTTTTATGAAACCGGAACTTTGGAGTTCCAACACCGGAGAAGACACATACAACCTGGGACGATATACTGTAAACTGCGCCCGCGCCAGTGACATCTTGTTCCGGTTTCATAAAAGTTTTGTGTATGTAGAATAAAGTTGCTGTGTGTCCCAATATGCTGCCGTACGTTGCAACCACGCAGCATAAAAATGACGGCAAACAACAATAAGGAGTTGCCTGCATCTTTGAACGCCAATGTGGGCGTCTTAAAGGCGCCTGTTCACCATTTCGATAGCGTTGCCCATATTCTAAACACAGCATTCACGTTCCAGATTCTCCGTCATCCAATAGAGTAGCGTCATGTGACGTCATTTTGGTTACGAGATACAATTTGGAGGGCATAGCTACAAGGTGTACTAGATTAAAATGTAAGGGATAAAACGGAACTTCTAGTCAAGACAGTCCTTCAAGAGCGGATTTCTTAGGCTTAAACGAACGTTGTTTTCTCCAACAACAAAATTCACGCGTCATAGGCTTAAGAAATCCAGTCTAATAGCATTGGCTTCAGTAAGACGACCTTCTTTTTTCCCTCCAGTGCTCCTTGCAGCTAACCCAGTTACTGGCTCCACCATAGAGTTATACATAGTAATACTACGTTGTGTCACTGCCCTATAGGCTGATGTGGGTCACGTGATCTCGTATTAGTTATGAAAATGGCGGCGCTGCTGCGAATAGTGTTGTTCCATTTTTAATTTACTGCTATTTTCTTTATATTGCTCGAAGATTCTACGGTGCTGCATCTAGGATTTGAAAAGGTGAAAAGGCACCTTTAAGCTACGAACCTTCGATTTCCAGCGCCATGGTGTCTGTGGTCCGTCCCAAGCGTTGGGAGCTATTTGCGCAGTAAACCTTCTGTGACGTTACCTTGCGACTCTAAGAATTACTACCCTCTGGTTCTAGGAAGGATTTTAAGTTTAGTGATGGCTACGTCTACCTAAGATGCGGCCACTAATCCGAAGTTTGCAACAGCCTGGGCGAGCCACGAAGCCAATCTAAACCATGCGCAATGGCTGTTTGCCGTGACGTCACCATGAGTTAGCCAATGACGAACGAGAACAACGGCTGTTTGGCCGTCTGATTGGACTAGCCCAGTCACGTGATATGCACGTCACAGCAAACAGCCATGGCGCGTGGTATAAAAGATCTGCTGTGGTAAAAAAAATGGCGCTTGCCACAACCATTAAAATTTTATTTTTTAATTTTATTTTTTATTTTTGTCCGTCCAAGCTTGTCAGCATAGAGCAACAAACACACTTATCGATGATGTTTCAACTCCTTTGTGGTAACATCACCAGAACGTGATCAAAACTGACAACTCGTGAGCATTTATCCATTAGAAAGTAAAAAACCAACTCTCGTTTGATGTTTCTGGTAACGTTTCACTGAATCAAAGTCAAAACAGGAAAGGAACACTAATTGCTTTTCTGTAAAGTTTCAGATACCAGAATGTTGCTGAAGCGTTAAGTCCACGTGAAATTCTATCCTCAACCATTGTAACCACCTAAACACAAACACTGGAAATCTTATAAAAGAGGTGCCAATTGTTATTTAACGCATTATTACGTCACTAGCGGAGTCGCTCGCTCATTCCGCGTCGTCTCTCTCCCCTCCCCTCGTCTCCCCCCCGTCTCGCTCCGCCCCCCATTTAATTTGCCGTTTGGTCGGTAGAAGGCATCGTATGTTCGCGCTGCTGGCCGTTGCGTTCCGGGCTGCTACTATCTCAGCGGGGCTTGGCTGCTACTCTTATAATTGCTGTTCCGTCGGTAGATGGCGGAGATGGCATCGTATGCAGCTGCTGCAGTGGCTGCTACCGATGGCTGCATTGCGGTTCTTGTGTAATTATATATATATAGATGTTTAAATAAATGCGTAACTTTCAATTTGTGTGATGCCAAAAAAATAGAAACAATAATATAAAACGGCTTTCTTTCATATATAGTGTTTAAGGATATTAGCACTGTCGGCAGGCAGTGCTTATTAGAGTTCGTTTGCGCACGAGAATTTCAGAAAATTGGACAGGAGGAGGAGGCGGCGGAGCGGCTAACAATGTCAAAATGCTGCAACATGTAACAATAGGGTAAAAATATACGAGGCGCACAATATCGGATTATAGCTCACTCGAACAAGATGCAACCATGGTTGGGTGCCGGGAAACATAACATTGTCGTTGTTTGAGTTAGCTAGCTCATTGTGGAGAACCAAAATTAAATGGTCTTGATTTTTCCGTAAATCTTCAAGTTTTAAACCGTAGGGTGCGAAGTCTTTAATTTTGAGGCCTAGGTGGCCGACATGACTGAGTGACTTATTTACTTTTTCAATGCGGGCTTCAGGAAGCCAGTTGAATTGTTTCCGCGATTGTAGCCACGATACTGAAACAAACCAAAATCAACTACTCATCGAGATGACGCATGCTAAATCCAGAAATACGCTGATGTGTTGCCATCAAACAATAATCATAGGACAAACCTTCGGCGGAACCTAAACATAAGTATCCATTTCTAATGTTCCGTTTTTTCGAAAACAAAAATCGGTGGACAGTGGACACACATAAAATGGAAGCGAAAAAAGCCAACAAATTAACTGAGCAAAAAACGGCTTCGCCGTTTAGAAAAAAACATTACAGCTCGCATCCCCATACTCACATCCCTGAAGGTACACGAATAAAAACGAATTAAGAGTTCACTCGAACGCAACGAACTATAATTTGAACTCCAATTCGCAAAACGTAAACCCGCAAACATACACAACAAAATGAAAGCCAACAAAATAGACGCCATAAACAGCAAAACGCTGCAAAATTGAAAGATAAAAATGCATACACAAAATGAACAAGTAATTACTCAAACGAACTAGAAATAACCACCTCAAACGACCTTCAAACACAAACACAGGCAAAAAACTGCTTTAACTAGGAGTCTGCTTCTTTCACAAATTATAAATGCACTCAAAATACACATATACCCACTCACACGAAACGGACTTATATATGAAAAACAAACACAGACAACTATAAAAAAGTTTGTATAATACACAAATTACGCGTGCACGCCTAAACACCGAAACATTAAACTTTTCAAACATAAACTGGGCTTTCTTTCTGACATAACCGTTGATCAAAAACAGTCTTTGTTCCCTGGTACTGGAGTTCAAATTATAGTTCGTTGCGTTCGAGTGAACTCAAATCCGTTTTTATTGGTGTACCTTCAGGGCTGTGAGTATGGGGATGCGAGCTCTAATGTTTTTTTTTTTTCTAAACGGCGAATCCGTTTTTTGCTCAGTTAATAATATTGAGTAATACATTTCATATACTGGTTAAATTGAAAACCATGTAGTTTGGAATGAGATTTAGATTTACACATACATAGCCATATACGCATCTCATAAATCCACTATTCGTTTTCCGAATTTTTTAGTTTTCTTCAGTCAAATCGTCTCCTTTCAGTTCATCACCCTATATATTTAAAATATATGACAATTATTATTTTTTACCGCATTTCAGTATGCTGTAAGCCATAGCAGACACCAATCATTACTTTTCCTACCAGGTTCAAATGCAAAAAACTGTAAAGAACATTTGAAACATTTTGTTTTGGTGGTTGGAATAGTTAAGGACAGCAGTAAAGTTTCACCTGGACTTAACACTTCAGCGGTATTGTGGTTTGTGAAACTTTACAGGAAAGGTTGTTCATATTCACTTGCTGTTTTGAAATTGGTTCAGTTAAACCTTGCCTTAAACATCAAATATACGTTCGATTTTGTTTTCTAATTCGTGATACCACGTTATTCTTCGGGCAAAGATAGGTGGGAGATCTATTTGTGTGCTCTCTGGTTCGGCCACATTTTCATACCTGTATTGCTACGTTGGCTTTTGCTTAGCTTATTAGTACAGATTGTTTTGTTTCGTTTTAATGAAGCATATTACATTTTGTTTTAATTCATAAAAACTTGCACATCTTTAATCACATGAATATTTACTTTGTTAAAATTTCGTTGTTGTGTTCTGTTATCGTTGCTAGTTGTTGATTGATGGCCTTAGGCAGGAGTTTATAAATGCATACACGCCCGTACGACGTAGGAGTACTACATGTTGTAACTCACACTCTGTGTTCCACCGTTTGCACAAGGCCGTCTGGGAGTCAAGCAGCAGATTTTGACTCCTGGTTCCAGGCCAGTTGATTTACAATCGCCAGGATCTTATCTCAACAAAGCAATATTAAGAGGCTTTAACTTCCTGGCACGTGCTAGACTGTCTTGAAATCGGAGGCAAGAGTTGTAATTTCTACTCCATCTAGTCTTGGCTCGAGAAACAAACTGCCTTCCTCGCTTCAAGTTTGTTTAAACGCTATTGCTCGCGAATTAACACGTGGTTAGACTAATTGGCGCACAAGGGGTATTTATCAAACATATTTATGAGGTAAAAAACTTTCGCAGCACAATTTTAACGCACGTTTTCCGCAAAAGTAAAAACGGTCACTCGTTCGACAACTGGGGAGGGTCACTCGTCATACAACTGTACCTCCTACAAAAATTAAAAAATCCCGGACAGGAGGACAGATTTATCGCCCTATTGACGTGCTATGTCTCGTGGAAGATGGAAAGGGTGGCAAACAACATCAAGATGGTGACAATCAACCAACAAGTGACGGACCGTAAGTATTCGTAGACACCAATGACATTCAGGAGGGATAACCCCCCCCCCCCCCTCCTCCTCCAAAGAAGCAATGAGTAGGGTTGATATAACCAATACGCAAACGGGCTAACACCACCTCTTTCCGGCGACAACGGCGACAAGCAGAGTGCCATTCCTGGAAAGTGCATTTAATAGGCCGCACCTTATTGCCCTCTTGTTTGTCCCACGAGGATTGCAAAGCAGCGAGCAATCTCAGATGGAGGGGACAACTGGCCGCATGGGGTCGCGACTCTGAACAACTGGTGGACAACTTGTATTTCATTTGAAGGGTGTGTGCTTTTTTTAGCCGGCTTCAACGTTTCTGTAGTTACGGATCAGATTAGCTTACCTATAAGTACAATGTTTCCTTAAAGGGCAATTACATCCATTTTGACATGCACTTTACTTTTGGATCACTTACACAATAACTAAACACAAGAACAGCGGTAAGAATATGTTACGTACGTCCGATACAACAATTTAATTATTGCATTACCAAAACACGACATGGAGACCGCCATTGTTTTGCTGGAACGCCCAGAAATTAATGCCGACAGATGTCACTTTTTCATTTCGACTTGCAGCCGTTTGCGATAGCTCTATTGGCTGTGAGAGCTCAAGCGTCCGACGGCCTTAGCTGGCCGACAGTTGTAGTGGCCAGGTAAGGCCGTCAGCCTCTCGATCTCTCACAGCCAATAGAGCTATCTCAATCGGCTGCGAGTCGAAATCGAAGAGTGACATCAGTCGGCATTAATTTCTGCGCGTTCCAGCAAAACAATGCTGATGCAATAATTAAATTGTTGTATCGGACGTACGTAACGTATTCTTACCGCAATTCTTGTGTTTAGTTTTTGTGTAAATGATCCAAAAGTAAAGCATGCATGTCAAAATGGATGTATTTGCCCTTTAACAAAATTGTTAATGCACCCTTTCTCTCCCAATAAACTTCCTCGAAAGGTGTTTTGAGCTCTTCTCTCCTTGCTTTCCCAGGTCTTACGTACGCTGAAATTTCCCCTCACTTCAGATCTGGGAAGTTTGAAAAGTTCAGTGGCTTTCACGAAACAACAAACTTTTAGGGATCGAAGATTCGGAAGCCGGGAGTCTTTTTATTTTTTTTTTATTTTTTATATAAATATTTTTTATTTTAAACACCCGCCGGGGAGTCACTTTAAAGTCATGGCAACAGCCTGGATTGCTTTCTTTGAGTTCATCTATTATTGAAGGACGATACAACCCTCGTTTGTTGATGGCACTTTCGTGTTAGGCTGCGAAGTGAAGTGCACGGGGGAAAAAGGGAAACCCGAAAAGCTTTCAAGAAGTTCGACTTTACTGCCTCACAGCGACGTAAGCGAAGAAGCCAACGGTCGTCGTGCGGTTGGGGAAGCGGGCTCGCTGTTAGCATTCGTTAATTTTGAACGTATTTTAAAACCATACCACCCCTCGTCACTTTTATAAACTGATCGGATAACAAGTTTGTGTGGTTTAAGTATGCATTTTCAGTTGTTTGTACGAGTAGAAATTGGTTATCGAAATTTATTTGAGCTCATTTCTTAATGTGAATTTAAAAAAAAACTAGTTTTCTAGTTGACAAAGCCGCATAATTTATACAATTATAGTAAAATAATAGGGAGTAGTTCACCGAATAGTCAGGGTTCCACGAGGCGAAGCAGATTGTTAGTCCCAGATTGTTAGTCCCGGAGTTCTATGCGTAGTGACAGCATAATGCAAAACGTCAATACAAGGTCAATAGAAAATGAAATTAAATGAAATGAAATTAAATGAAATGAAATTAAATTAAATTAAATAATAATGACACCAAAATAAAACCACAAAAGAATTCACAAGGGTGAAAATACTGTCCAAGTTTAAGCCAATCAGAGTACTGATATCAGAACAAAAATGGTAGCCACCAAGTTGCTACATTAGTTGCCAAGCTAATCCCACCGACTCTTACTTCGGACGTTAATATAGCAATGGTAAGGTTTTTCATTTAATCTTTGATCTAATAGTCGGCGGCGCTAGCTTGGCAACTAATGTAGCAACTAGGTGGCAGCCATTTTTGTTTTGATATCATTATTTTGATTGGCTGAAACTTGGCGGGTTCTTTCACCCTTGTGGTTTTTTTTTCAGATACTGTTTTAGTAAAATAACAGTTCGCTGAATATTCAGGGTTACGGAAAAAGCTCAAAAGAAAGAGTTAGAAAATTAGACTGACAGTATTAGGGAACCAAGTTAAGGAACTTTAGGTTTAAATTAGGGTTGGTAGGTTTCAGAAGATTCAGGGTTGTAGTTAGAAAAAGGCTTAAGTTAGGGCCGAAATTCAGGCCTACTGAAGGTTAATCAGCAAAAAGCATGGGGATCCTTACGTAGCATACCCAAGTGGAGAGCAGGGTCTGATTGGGAGGGATCACGTCTCCCTGGGAATGTACTGCAAGGGCCTCGGGACACCTCGCGGGAGGGGGGGAGGGAGGGAACGAATTGCCGCAAGCAGTGTATTGAAATCTACGCGAATTTGAAACGTTTTCCTAAAACTTAGAGAGTCAATTTTCATAGGAATTCATTTCAAATTTTTCGAAAAATTATTTTTTGAAATAAGGGTCTGCTGTAGTGTGGGGTGATTAGGGAAGAGGGAAGGGTTCCGGGGCAGAGTCCTGTAAGCTAGGACATTCTAAAGAAGTCTTACAGCATGATGAATATGAAACGCTTTCCTGCAACTTCATTGTCCAATTTTCACATGAATTCATTTCAAATTTTTCAAAATAATAGTTATTTTTTTTTATACAATGGCCTCCTGACGTTAGTTTTTTTTGGGAGGGGGGGGGGAGAGGGTTGTCCGAATCGGAGCCCTGTGAGCTAGAAAGAAATCAGAAAAGAATGTAAAAAAAGGGAATCTGAAACGTTTCCCTGCAACTTCGAGGTACAATTTTCATACGTATTCATTTCAAATTTTTCAACAAAGGATTAAAAAAAAAACTAGGGCCTCTTATAGTTGGGGCCTTCCCGGGGATCCCCGGGCGGCCCAATTCGACATTGGTGAAGAGGACCAGGTGGCTGGGCCATTAGGGATGTTTTTAAAGTCAGCGGCATGCTTGCTGAGCGCTGAGTTTGCTTGGTTTCGGCTTCCTTCGCGTTTCCCATTTTCAAGCTGAGATTAAAAACGACGTTATTTGAAGTTTACTAAGCACAAACATGGCCGACAGTAACAAAATCAGTTGTTATATCTCTTTTCTCGGTTTTATCGCATTATTAGTAGCGTTTAAGATGATGAGCGTTCTCGGTTTTATCGCATTATTAGTAGCGTTTAAGATGATGAGCGTAAAGACTAAGCAGTTGTGCTACCAATATCGTACTTATCACGCACGTATCATGTAGATTTATCGCTTCTATGATGATTGTTGCCGATTGTTGCTCCGCGGCAATGGCGCATGCGCACATCATGCCCCCATATTGGTTGCGTAAGCTCAGCGAACTCAGCGCCCTTTTTCGTCGCTTGGTTGGCTGGCCAGTGGCTGCCAAGCCGCTGACTTTAAAAACGACGGAAAAGATTCTCAGCGGCAAGCGACTTGAATTAAAAAACGGGAAAGCTTGCTCGCTTCCAAACGGCTCGCAAGCCGCTGACTTTAAAAACATCCCTGTTGGCTAAATGATTTCGCATGCTTGCCTCGATTCTTTTATACGTTTTTGTTACCCGTGACAACCGCGAAATAACAAGGGTATAATGGGAAATGGAAACTCCAGGCTAAAACCTTCTAGAATCAGGAACCGGAAAGGAACTTAAAAGACATAGATAAGCTCAGCCATGGAAGATTGTATATACTGTTAAGATTAGCGACAGGCCCCAGTAACTTGCAAGTACACAAAATAAGAAGTGCCCCAGGAGGCAAAATAGGGGAAAATCGCAAATTGTTAGTCCCGGATTTCCTCACGTAGTGTCAGTAGACACTGCAAAGCGTCACTACGTGGTTAAAATTAAATTAAATTAAATTAAATTAAATTATAATGACATGCTTTTATCTTAACAACATTAGGCTGCAGTTATGCTTCGACAAAATCACCAGTCAACATTAATAGTATTGCACATTAAATGGCGTTGCGGTTTGAAATTTTTGCGTTATTACTCTCTTCTTCCCCCCTCCCCCCCCCCAACCACAAGACTCCATTTTTATAGCTCCTATAAAGCGCTTTTAATGTAATCTGCTTCTTGAGACTGCAATTGCCTATTCTTGTTGCGCGTGCATCTCATTAATAATAATTAGGGTTGCTGGAATCAATTAAGGGCAGGCGAGAGTGAAAAGAGTTTTCTAGTGGCTTTCGTGTAATTTGATCCTTTTTAATTGGGGGAACAACTTCAATTAAAAATAACGTGCTTGTGACACGGAACCCCCCCATCTAACAACAAACCATCGATGGATCTGTCGGTGAATGAAGGTTATGAGACCACACTTCGTTGCAGAGACAGCGAATAAATGCGGTTTCGGTCAAAGCGCAGCGAGGCTGAATCTTGACGAAGAGAGTACAAAGACGTAAAAAAATATTATCTAGACGAGATATCATCATGGCGAAATTATTAACGTCGAGATTTAAGGCAATTAAATGGGCTAGTTTGAGATTGTGGAGATTTACAACTGGAGATTGATATTGAACACACGCTTGAAGTAACTGTGTAACACGCTATTTACGAATAGCAGGGCGCACCTTGTGTGAACGAACACGGTGCACCTTGCAGTTACATAAGCTGCTTGGCATCCTGTCAACTTCCGTCTACACCGGAAGTTGGCCGAACGCCAACAGCTGCGAACGAGGCTACTCTATTGTTCAAACCAGGTAGAGCCTGCTCCAACCTGTTAGCGGTTACGCAACGTAATGTCTCAGGCGACTTCTATTGTTCTGGCCCGCGTATAAATACGAGGGCCTGGACCATGGGAGGGGACTTGGTGTGGGGCAGACGACTCGAAAGGTTGGATTAGACCAAGGTGCAACTTGTGTTTAATGCCTAATATGTGTCCTCAGTGCATAGAACCCCTAGCTATGAGTAAATTGGGTTTGAGATTATTCTTGGATTCAATCGTCTACTCCCTGAGTAACGGGTTCATTGAGTCATCCTATTGCTGGAGGAGTGCCATATCGATATAGACGTTATGGAAATGATCTGGGGACGGGTTGGTTTACCAGTTCGAATCCTGGTCATGCCACTCCGACGAAATATAAGTGCATAAAATGGCTCATTGTACAACCTTAGTGTACGATTTTAGCTGTTGGCTTGTTTCCTCTTCCTTCAGTAATTTACAGTGATATATATACTGCTGAGATCAGTTTATTATTCAGTGCTATTTACCAGGGCTGCCATGAATCTGCAAAGCATCGGGTATTTGTAAAACCTGGCTATTTCGATGATTTCTCCCAAAATTGGCCGATTTTGACGCTCAAGTAAAATGCCTTTTAGATAAAAGCTATATATTCAAAGATAAATAAATATAGATGCAGTATGGCCGTGTCAGTATGGCTCAGCGGTAGGATTTCGGCCTTTGGTTTCAAATGTCGTGGGTTCGATTTCCCGCTCAGGCAGTCTGACATATAAGTCAAAAAGGCAACGTAAATAGGTTTGCATCTGTATTTATTTAACTCTTGTTGAGCCTTTGGCTTTTCCGTCCTTAATTCTTCAAAGATAAATGCTCAAAGATATATCAAATGTTATCTTCTTTAGATAAAAGATGTACGGTATCTTCAATATCGTCCAGTAACATCTTTTGGATGACACACAGAGATCCCTAACGCAGAGATCAACTAAAACAGACATTGCTTATCTTGGCAGCCTGATTTCCTATTCTAGTCCTAGTGAGATGCAGTGGTCCCCCCCCCCAAATAAAAAACCAATTATAATGAGAAGTATCTCATCTATGCCCCCCCCCCTCCTCCTCCTATAAGCACCACTGTTGGATCCAGTTGCTTCTCACTTGCCAATTTTTCGAAGTTGGGGTTAAAAGTGGAAGCTTCCGGGGCCCGGAGACGAGGATAGCAGATTTTTCTGAAAAGGGTTTCTCACAAAAACATTTGCGCTTCTGTCCTTCCAACTGAGGGGGACTGGTGGAGTGCTGTGTAGCTAACTTATTTTACACTCATTCTGATACAATTTATGGCATCGTGATAGTACTCGCTGTGAGTGAAAGGTTAGGGTGCGTTTATGCAGAGACTCGCCTTTACATTCTCGCAGCTAAACGCTAGAAATCATCTGAAAGTTAAATGTGGCGGTGGTTTTAGCTCTGCCAGCTCGCAACGCAACAAGTCAACAATTGAGTTTAGAATCGATTGGGCATATTGTTTCGTCAGGAAGAATTCCTTATCTTACTGTCACGAATTATGAGACTGAAAGCATTTGCTCAAACGACGTCGGATTTGTTGTTACCATGGCAACGACACCTTTGCCATCGCGATTAAATTTCAGCCGCGAGAATGCAAAGGCGAGTCGTTGTAAACGCGCCCCTCAGCCCAACGCGTTAGCCTTGGCTACATCTAAGAGGCGGAACCTAAAAATGCGCCAGCTGGAAAACCGGCAGGGGGTTTTCGTGCAACTCGGAAACCTCCCCCTGGATGCACCACTGACTCCAAATCGAAACAGTGCATACAGTTCATTCCTGAAAATTTCGTGATTCTACTAGTTGACTCAATAAAATTACCGCTTCAAATCTTCATGATTCCTCGTTTTTCATTTTTCTTTTTGGCCGACTGCAACATAAAAATGCTGGGATTATCGTATAACGGGTAGTCGTACAATGGACAATAGTCTGATTTGACAATAATATGGTTATATATATAGTTGCAGCAAGCGCGGCAGCGCGAGCGAGGCAGGGATGTTTAGACGATTTTCCATTATACGAATTTCATGTTAGACGATTTTCCGTTACATTGTTATACTGTATGCGTTCATCCACTTACGCGATTTTCCAGTCAGACAATCGTTCCTTGCCCCTACAAAATACATCCACCTATAACGAATTTTACAAAGCTCCGATTTTCACATTATGTTGGCTCAGTCAGCAAACCCATTCATAAATAGATCTGGGAAGA
Source organism: Lithobius niger (assembly GCA_023313725.1). NCBI lineage: Eukaryota > Metazoa > Arthropoda > Chilopoda > Lithobiomorpha > Lithobiidae > Lithobius > Lithobius niger. The sequence goes on from JAHWFP010230862.1 coordinate 41,903, forward strand.
TATGATGCAGGATCAATTCTGGACAATGGCCGAATTTTTATTTCAGTGTATTATTTACAGATGAAACGAGCGAGCGAACCGGTCCTGATTTGGTCAAACGCTAGATAATACATAATGAAGTAGAGATTTTCACTACTTGTTCTCCTTGCTCTTCATGTACTCCTGAAAAAAACCCCAATACTTTTAGGGATTTCTCAACTACAATCGCATTGCCCATTACTGTCTCTTTCTTCCAATTCCATAAGCTTCAGTAATCCCAACATAAACAAAAGCCATACTTTCAGACTTGGTCCGTGGCTACAGGACTGTTATTAACAATCCGATGGCTACCATGGTTACCACAAGAGGATTTATCTCATGGAGCAGGTAATGCTGCGAGCAGCCTGGGATCAAAATTAATTGATATTATTAGTAAGTTAAGGCTCTTTCCTGTCTCCCTAGAGCTGCGGAAAGTAATCGCAAGCGATAATACATGATGTATCCATTATATAGCTCTACTCACTGATATGTATACAGATTGCATCAAACCAAATGAGACTTCCCGAATCTCATAGTTCAGATTGGATTTTGTAATTTTGCGTGTGGACCCAAGAATATACTGCTGAATTTTAATCCGATTTGCTAATTGGTTGAATTTTCCAAACTGGTGCCAACAAGCCCGCGCGTTGCGATAATTATCCTCGCTCGGTGAGCCAGGCTATTATGTTTCACTTCATTATTAAAGCTACATGTACTGATAAGGGTATAGGATTGCATCACTGATCTTGAACGATTTCGTCACGTATCTGGACGTGTTCCCGCATAGTTTCGGAGGATTAATTGACTATTTTAAGCCGAAGTGGAAGCGAAGTTGAAAAGTTTTCGCCTGGTGTATGCGACTACCTGGAAGTCGAAAAGTTCTGTACAAGGACCTTACGAGGGAATCGGCTGAGACGACAAAAATATGGCCGATTTTCTATTTCGTCTCAACTTTTCAGCCGTATACAGCAGTGAAGAGAAATGTAACTGTATTGAGAAGATAAACATACGTTGCAGAGAAGATTAAGAGAAGATAAACATAATAGACACCAGAGAAGATAAACAAACATAAGAGAATTGTAAATCTTTACGTTGTGGGTGATGCAAAAAACAGCAAAATGTCAATAAACGAGCCACCTTTTTTATTTTTTAAAATTTTTTTTTAGATTTAAATATTTGACGAGCCTTACGTCATCGAAGCAATTAATGCTTGTATGGCTGAACCGGCTCAATTTTGAACATTACCATATTTTTATTTAGAGAAGAAGAAATCTGGCAAAGGGAGGTGCCAGCCCGTAGATTCGATCCGGGAAACCTCCGATCATCGTCGGGGCCGAAAGATTGTTCAGAATTAGCCAGAATACATTCCATAGCTGCTGAGGGAGCATGGTAGCCTCTCACGCTACCCTGGCCGGCAGCCCTGGCGGGGACTTTGCCAAGGTCCCCTTTCCAGGGGTTCGATCAGATCCGCAAACCTCCAGCAAGCAGGATGAGCTCGCTCGCCGCTCAACCACTATGACCACCTGATTTAATATTTTCGGCCGAAATCTCGGCCTTGCATTATTTGACATATCATCATAATTTTAGGTGAACAATCCACGATTTCGGCCGAAAATATTAAATCTCGTGTTTTTAATGCAATTGTGGGCTTCGCCAATCAAGTGGCTCGTTTATTTACAAAAAACAGACATAAGAAGATAAGCATAAGACAAACAAAGTCGAGAAGGTAAATGTCTCACTTTTCAACCTGAGGGCGGGTTTACGCAACGATAATTTTCTCGCTCACTAGATTTTACTTCATTAATGCTAAATCTACTGGCTGCTTCTCACCTTTACGGCGTGTTTATGCAATGACTTGCCCTTGCATTCTCGCAACTGGAAGCAAGAAATCGTCTGAAATTCCAACATGGAGGCGGATTTAGCTCTGTCGACTCGCAACGAAAACAGTCAATAATGCGAGTTCACAAACGACTGGGAGAATATTTCGTCAGGAGGAATTCTTTACCATATTATCGCGAATTATAAGACTTAAAGCATTTATGCAAACGATATCAGATTTAGCTAATCCTGGTAGCGTTGTTGCCATGGCAACCACACCTTTGCCGTCACGATTAAATTATAGCTGCGAGAATGCAAAGGCGAGTCGTTGTATAAATACGCTCTCACCGGATCCGGCCTTCGAGTTATCTATACGTAGTAACCATTGCAACGACGCAGACACATATCTACTCTTCATGCCTCGCGACACGACGTACTATGCTTGCGACATAACAGCGTCGATTTATGGCAACAAGAAAACAATTTTTACTGAAGTCCAAGACGGCGGACTGATTTCTGAATGCCACCATTCGATGATTTGTTTTCGATACGACAACCCCGAAATGTATGCCATGTTGGATTTAGAATTCTCTCTGCAAGCAGCTATTTATTCTAATGTCGTCTGGTCACTGCAAGAAGCTGTTCTTTATGCGAGAATAGTAAATTTTTGAAATAGCGCGAGAAACAACAACAATGTTGTAGCAATGTCCAAAATTATCGTTGCATTTTGTTCTTTATCCGTGTTGTTATTAAATAATACATTTACTTTTAATTTGTTACGTATTACCGCATTCACTTCGTAGTAACTGGAAACTAATCGTAAATAAACAACGGTTGACTAGCAAATAGCGTTCGGCGAGTGATAAGGTCTTCTAGTTGCGTCAACACGCTCTGTTATAGCAGGCTAGTGAAGAGAAATGAAACAGTAGTGAGAAGACAAACGCCAGTCTCCAGATGTTACAACGGGTGTTTTTTTTTAATATCTTTTACAGCACTGTTGGCTTAGAGCAACGTGGTCGATTGTTAACACGACTATCTCATATGCCTGCACGGGGTCACAACTGTACTAAAAACAATGAATTCCAAACCTTCGCAGGCAGTATTCCTCCCGGCGCTTAACCGACGTCAGTAGCGCCAACATGGCGCCAGCCAACTTCCGGTTCTCGTCTCAAGGAGATCTAGGACGATATATGGTTAACTGCGTTTAGGATTGGCGAAAGGCCAATCTTACAATATACTTATTTCTTTATTTTGTTTATAAAATTATTGTAACCCCCCCCCCTATGAAGAGCATGACAGTAATTTTAGATTAAAACAACAATTTAAAAAATAGAGGAAATATGGCGGCGCCTGTTGTACTCCGTTCTCACCTCTGCTTTCGCCTGAATGAGATTCGTGAGATACGCAAACCATAATTCATCATTTCTGTCGTAATTGTGCGACGAAGGCAATGCATTTATATTATTGAGCAGTTGCCACAAATGTGAAAACGCTGTATATCTTAAAAAAGTTGCAAACATCAATTTATAAAATCGAACAGCTATTGGAAAATTAGTTAAAACTTTTGCCTGTGCTAGGATAAATTTTGCAAAGAGTATCACAGTTTAACTGTAGCTATGCGTGTTTTACCCTAGTCATCGGACTTGAGTTTCTCCAACATGTTTCTTTCCATGACAATAATAATGGCGGCTGCCATCCCATAATATCAAGGCGGAAGTATCACATTTGGCTGCGCCTTAAATCGTGAATCTGCTATCGTTTATAGATGCCAGACGTTTCGGGTTCGAGCCATACCTCATCCACTCCGGCATTTTTGGAACGATAAGGGCCGTGTGATGCCTCTTGCTCCTGTCGACTGTAGCATGCAAAAGACCCTAAGAATTTCCGATTGGCACACCTACCAAAATTGTCCCAATATCCTTCTGGTCCCTGGCTTCGGCTGGGAGCGCTTCACACTTCCAAAGCAGTCTTGGTTGGCTCATCACATCATGCCTTCACCCAGAGACGTACATAGGCAAACTTTTTTCTGGGGACCTTTTTTTATGGTGTTTTAACCTCTTTTTACCTCCCTTTTGCGGGACAGCAAACCATTTCTGCCCCATTTTGCACTTTTTTGTTAGCCGTTATTGTCTTTCTTTTGCGATTTTTTAGGCTCTTTAGCACCACCGCTCCACTGAAAAAGGGGCCCTTTGTCATGAGGCCAGGGGCTAGATCCCCTCCCCCTCCTGACCCCCTCCCCCCCCGTGTTTAGTCCCTGCCTTTCCTTCGTCTTGACATTCGCAGTCTCACTCCTTTCTCTTATCGGACTAGTAAAACACCAATATCCCGTTTTAGTACAGAGCATTAAATTGCATAATGACTTACCATTAGGGATTAAATCTTTGTGTTAATGCGTTTTGAAAACCAGTTTATGACCTTACTTAACACTCATTACGTCTCCCTCGCCAGCTCTTGTTCCGTTTTCATAGACTCTTTCTTTTTTGTACGCTTTCCCCTTCAATTAGAATTACACTTCTATACCATGCGTACTACAGCCAGCCTGTTAAAACGTTATTTCCGAATTTCCATAAAAGCTTTACGAGGCACACTGATCTTCTGGGACCAACGAAAAGATGGTAGAGATTCCGGAGTGACATCAAGATGGAATAATGCAATATTTAAATATTCAAACGGAAGGTATAAAACATACGCATTAAAAACTACACTTGATCATCCTCCTCAATTTTATGTTCGACACGCATTGATAAAATAGGCGGTGGCGTAGTCCTCTTCAGAAATCGATCAAGCTCAGTAAAGTTAGGACACGTTTATGAATCTCGCCTTTGCATTCTCGCTGAAGATAATCGCGATGGCAAAGGTTTCGTAGTCATGGCCGACAACAACGTTACCTGGATTAGCCAAATTCGACATCGTTAAGAGCTAACACTTGCGGTCTTATAATCCTGACCGTAAGATAAAAGAATTCTTCCTGACAAAACAATTTTCTCAGTCGCTTCTGAATTCACGTTACATTATTGACTGTTTTCGTTGCGAGCTGGCAGAGCTAAACCCACCACCATTTTGGAATTTCGTATTATTTCTAGCTATAAGAATGCAGAGGCGTAAACTCTTCCTTATTCTTAAAAGCACGGTGGATTTTTCGATTCCTCAGCGTGACGCCACATCTAAAGCATTGTACTCATCGGCTCCTCGAGGTGGTTTTTATTTTCTCTGAATCCACCGACTACACATGGCGGACTTGCAGTTTTCCTTCGTTTGGATTATATCTGTAAATATAACTAAGTTAAACACAACAGGGTCGAATTGTTTGTTTTTTAATCATTTTTTTTCTGCGTATGCTGTACGTACAGTAAACCCGAGGAAGGAAAACATTTCTGACCTTCAACGGGGTCCAACGCTATTACGTGTGGCATTAAAGTTTATGGTCTTGCAAACGTAACTCTGCCAACGCGGGTGAAGAAAATACAAAATAAGATTGTTCGTGTTCTTTTTCAGGACAATGCAGAAACACTTTGACGAAAATTAAAATGTGATAAAGAAAAAAATTTCAGAACTCAAGAGTTTACGAGACTACATGATTATTGTAAAAAAAAATATTATGGAATGGAAAAGATGTCAAACAACAGTAATCTGAGATCTACTGAATCAGTTAAACACGAAGCTCCATTGTGGCAAAATAATTTTGGCAAAATGTCTCAAATTTTTCATATTCCAAACATTTTTAACCAATTACTGTTCATAAAAAGGGTTTTAGCGAGGTTAACTGCTTCCAGTCATCTGTCTGACGAAGCCCTAAAGCCCTAACCAGACTGGCTGTTCGCGGCTGCACGGCAACGCAGTATGGTGAAAAAGACTTCAATATTGGTCGTTAAATGCAACACCAGCCATACGATTGCAGCAATTTTGACCTTGTTGGCGCGTAGTTTTGCATCGCTTCGCACGAAATTTTCTTCTGTCTGGAGAGGGCTTAAGGCCCTATGTCTGCAGC
>JAHWFP010230863.1:0-21517 GCA_023313725.1 Lithobius niger
TCTATTTCTATGGGGCTACCTGGTGATAAAAAAGTGACCCCCTTTTGGAAGAGGTGAAAAACTTTCTTCATCACTGCTTCCTTTTTTGTCATTCATGGGTAAGTAAACAAACAATTTTGCAGGTCAACGCAAAAATATGTTGAGCAATTCTTTTTTTCAAGCATTGCATGAAAACAACATTTTTTCCAGTTTATTTTTAGCACCAAAAGGGGGTGTGCATGCACCCAGTGCACCGGCCTAAATCCACCACTGCTAACAGGCATTAGAAAAGTGTTTCATATTGAATGCCGCCATCTTGGGGAGAATGCTGTATTCCTGATATTTATAAACTAAACAACTTCTGCATACTCTCAACCCATATTATAGCGATGGGCAACATCTCAGTGGCACTTGCAACACACAGCCCACTTCTGTCTTTCATATTGGGTTTGGTAGTAGCGTCGTGCTACCACTCTATTTCTGGTCCAACCAAGGAGATTGGGTAAGCTTAGAAAAATTAGGGATTGAAGAATCTCGAGACGATATAAAGACATTAAGGAGACACTTGCTAGTATAGCCATTTGAACCTACGGTTCAATTTGTGATTTTCTGATTACTATGTGCTCTAGGGATAAATTATCTTACATATTTGAACTAATTTGACTTTTCTAGGCACCTACAATTTAGATACCTCGGTATCAAAACTGTTTGTTGTTTCTGTAATTGCGTACGAGTTTTTAAGTGCGACGTACGAGGCTGCCTCTTTCCCTGTTAACACCTTTCGAGTTAAACATATTATTATGATTAAGTAAGAAAATCTGACCACATCTTGTAAATGCTCATACCTTTCCAATGTTTACGAATTTAATTCAATGACACCAATTGGTGAAATATGACGAGGAACTGTTGATGAATGGATATGGAGTAATGAGTATATCAGGTTTTTTTTTTTTAATTTTTACTTTTACTCTGGGGGTAGACTTTACAGTGGGAAGGGAGGGGTCGAGTGTTATATAGTTCATAAGAACTAAAATTGAGGAAGTCATCTTCACAAACCGTTTTGGGATTGGTACTCGCAATTCTGAATGATGGTCCAAACTATTATGTGGTCTGTAGTGTATTCTCACGAGTATTAGCACCATTCCATTGTGCCATTGCCTGCCAAAACAGGAGAATAAGCCCTGAGAATTTACATTCCTTTGAAGTGTGTGTTCCTTTTGGGCAGCTGTCGATGCGCCATTAAGCCTCAATCCCGCCCCCCTTTTGGGCAATGAAGATTCCAATTGCTTCATCTCCTTACACCAACTGGACAAAGTTAATGGGGGTGGAGACACACTACAGCTGTATCTTATCCCTCTAGCAAACCCTTTGGTCTAATCAGAACTACTTAGAATTCCGTAGGAACGAGGAGTGAACGAACTCGGATTCAATATAGTCTAGCATTTGCGAGTTGCATGATTATCTCAATCTTTCCAATTTTAGCTAGTATATTTAAAATAAATCTTGGACCGTCGCCTAGACTTGTAGCATTATCAAAGCCTCTCTAGATTTAAGCACCAACTGATTTCCTGGCTGAAATATCTTGTCATAAAACCAATTTTATTAATTTACCTTGTTTGTAAATACAGAAATCCGTTAAGTGGGTCTTTGTTCATGTCTTACGTTTTAAGAGTCAGAGCCAGGGTAAATAAACAGTTAATGCTGCTTTTCAAAAAAAGTGCGGTTAAATAGTACCTGCTTTATTAATGGCACCAGAAGACAAAATGTGTCAGTCTCTCCAAGACAGCATAGCACCCTGCCGAAGAGCAAACCTATCGAAGCGTCCGGAAAACTTGAAGTACAAAATGGAAGCATCGTCTATATCGTTCAACCATGATAATACTGACAACACCCTCGGTAATTGACAAAGTACTCTGCATAGTCATGATTTGAAGTTGATGGACTTATTCTGTGTTTGATCCAAACCATTTTCAGTTCGTTAAAAGAAATTTGAAACACAAACAAAGATTCAACCCGATTCATTGGCTTCTCGCAACCAGCTCCTCTCCCAGCTACAACCACTCTGAAAACTGAATGCTGGACTTAAGAAAAGAAAACTTGATAAGCCAATTCTGGTCTATCTGAAGATTAATTTAACCTACTAATCTGACAAATCTTTTTAAGGGGTGTACTAAGTATTCTTACTGCGATTTTTTGTTTTAGTGACGCTAACTAGTTTCCATCTCCATGGTAACGCTCAGGAACATAAACTTAAGTAGCGATACTTTACCATTGATTCCCTGAGAATGCCACCCTCTGGAAGTAATCGTTGAAAGTAGGATACAGTTTCACCCAAATATTTACTATTGGTGGAGTAAGAGTGGTATTACCTATAGTCGACCCTGGTCAAAGCCTTCGTAATGTCCTTTCAACTAGAGGTGTGCACCATGAGAGCTTCTTTGGCGATGGCAAAAATTAATTTCTTTTCACGGCAATTGCCACACTGAGAACATCGGTGACTTTCAACAAATTTAGACAGCAACGGGGCATCGGCTGCATTCTCGTAAAGCATGCAGATATGAGCCAACATTTTTCTCTTCAATTGTTAACAAATATTTACTATTTCTAATCAGTACAGATTACAGTGTTCAAGAATCTTGATTGTTATTAAAACGCAAGAATGATGGCGACTTGGTTATTTGCTCGCTGGTTATTATTCCGTTTCAAATTTTGTAACAACACTTTATACTGAAATTGGTAAACGTCAACATAAAATTACAAGTGGCAGCAGTGGCGGTGTGCCATGGAAGCAATCTGATCAACAGTGGCACACGTGGCATTTGATATTTGTCCGGCACTGGTTGCGGCGTGGCGGTGCACAACTCTTCATTCCTACCATGTGATAGTAAATAAGTCCATGTTTGTACGGAGCTCCGTTTATACTCCAGGTATTATAAGGCTTTTGACAGTTTACAATCGTTAATTTGTTTAAATTTTTACAGATTGCAAAACCGATGGCACACAAGGACCAGTTGCTGCTAACACTTCCTGCCGTTTCCCTTTTAAGTATGGCGATACGACGCACTATGCGTGCACCAACGTAAATGGCAATTCCTTTTGGTGTTCGACAGACCAATCAAGCACAGACTATAACGCTAACCAGTGGGGAGCTTGTGATGTTAAGACATGTCCAGTGGAAGGTAAAAATTATATTGAAAAAACAAACTACAATTGTGTTAGGAAACTCTGTGCCCATGTCATACGAAAGGTATTTAGGTGTTATTCTGCTTCCACATACATGAGCACATGCTTTTGGGATGAAAAATTGCAAAGTAATTAATAATGATTATTTTTTTTTGTGTTTTCTAAAACCATCGAAGTCCTGGTACGCAACAAAACCTTGCTAACAAACCAAACTGAAATTTTAGGATGGCGTTGATTTACAAAAACAAAATATAGTATTAAATATTATTAATAATACTATTAAATATAGTATAAAATATTTATATATATATACATAAATGAATAAGCATCCGTTTCAAGTGGTAAGGCTATCTCCAGGTGGAAAAAGACAGACAATTTTACTAGGAATACAAACTCTTTAACATGTCCATGAGTGCATGTGCCTTCAGTGTAAAAGGATAATATTTAACAAAACGTTTGAAAGAGTGTCCCCATCTGTGACTGTCTCGTTTTCCTATGTTTCGCCCCTGACACCAACACTATCAAGGATTTCTTCACCTGCATCGTAACATACACTAAGATTACGACACAAATATAAGATTGTTTTACAAGTGGTATTTCATCTTCCCACAGACTAAGGGAGTGGTATGGTGTGTTATCATCAAGTTGAATAGTACTAAATACCAAATTAGAATAAAACTGCTTTGTGGATGTTAGTGGCGATCCTGGCATAAGGCTGGGCTTAATTCTCTGATCACCAGACACAAAGATGCCCCAATATGCGCCATTGGCCCTTTTATGTGCAGGCGGCCAACGTGTCACAGGGTGGTGCAATAAATGCTGAATTTAGTCCCTTCCATAAAGGAAGCATTTCCTTGAACTGCCGAAAGTAGATCTGAATGTATACTTAAATGGAACAGAGATGGTTCCTCATGTTGAGAGGGTTTCCCAGATATGCTAATATTTTCCCTACTTCAGGGGTTGATCATACGGGCAGCATCCTTTTGTGTCCGTACCTTAGGGTGCATCCATGAGTCATTAATAAGCAGTATCTGTCTATCAACATATCCAAAAAGAATTGTGTTGAATTAAAACTTTTTCTGAATGATATAAAACCAGTTATTTTCTTAAATTCTTCAGCTAGGGGGATTTTTATTTCCTCCACTCAAATCCAAAACGATGAAATAATTAGCAGAGCTAAGCATGGCAATAACGTGATCTGTATGGTTGCTTGTATGGCACCAAGGAGCCATTTCGAATTAAGGTGGCGAAAATCTATGCAGAAGCGTTTTGAACCAGAGGACCATGTTTCTTTTGGATCATAACAAGTGCTGCCGATCAAGATCTAATGCCACATGAGAACCCCTTACTCCATCCTAATGTTGATTTGTTGAGACATCACTTGTGTGCCGAGGTTAGCTGCATGGTACGTGTTCTGATAGCATTAGTTCCGGGCGCTTCTTTGATGTGATGTTCTTTTACATTGGTTCTACCTAATCTTGACATCAAAACCTTGGGGAATTGTTGAAGACACTCCCTGAGTTTTGAAGAACAATGAGCCTTCTCAGTGTGCCCCTCAATTATTTTCGTGTTGGCTTCGGTCTGCTTGCATTCAAATTCATTTTCATTGTCATAATCCGTGTTAGTCATATGATAGTCTATTGAGTTGGTAGAGTGAGTGCTTTAAAAGTTGTTGGTGATAAGCAAAAAATTAGCTGTCGCCATCCCCACTTTCCATCTATTATGCTTAATGTCGACTACTATGCCAGTTCGAAACATGAAATCTCTTCCTAGCACTAGCTTGTCTGATGTGCCAGGCAGGATTAAGAGAAGAAATCTGATTTTCTTTTTCCCCCCTCATCCCATGTAATTGTAGTGCGAGAAATCCATTTCCAGAAATGGGGCGCAATCTGACAAGAATGTTAGTTTGACATTGTGACGTATAACATGGTGAAAACCCTCCAGTTTAGCTGCCATTTTGTCAGAAACGCACAATGATGTGTAGCCTGAATCCAGAAGTCCGATGGTTTGAATCCCACCTAGGGTCACTGATATGATAGGTCAATTTCCGAATGAAGTTTCTTCATTAAGTACCATTGCATGAGTAACCAAAGGTACGTCGATGTGTTTTGTTATTTTATTGTGTAATCTCTGTAATCTCTGTATTTCCTCTGTAATCTTTTTTATTCTTATGGCCTCCTGCTACTCATCTTTGCGGACAGACATGAGCTGCTTAGGGGTTGGACTACAGTGAATTTTGATCACATCTTTGAAATCCGAGCTTCTGACTGCATAAGAGGCCAAGCATGTGGTGCCATGCTGGAATGGCCTGCTGGCAGCTGTCGTCATGGCAAGCGCCCTTAAAACTTTCTAAAAAGACACTTAACCTGTAACTCTCTTCTTTCCTTGTGCATTGACATTTGTACAACTTGGTTTTTATTTTTTACTTAAGACGTGACTCCAGTTGATATCCAATGCTTATCATACTTTATTGTACTTTTCTATTTGCTGCTGGATTTAGGACCGACATTAGCAACACTCACATCCTTTTGGTTCCTTTTCCATTCAGAAATAAATTGATTGTTATTATTGACAATGACAAAACAAATTATATGTAAGACTGAAAAACAAAACTGTAATACGCAAGCATATCAAATAAGTTGCAGCTTTGCGGTATCTGGGAATTGTAATCGATGAAAACTGGAAATTTTACTCTCATATTGAAACCTTAAAGAAAAAGATACCTAAAATCATACAAACGCTTTTTCTTGTAAATAAAACTTTTGGAATTGAAGTTATAAAACTCTATATACTCTGGATACTGTCACAAATGTTATACGCCTGTACCATCTACGGATCTACAACTGAAAATTACATTGAAAGGCTACAAAAAAACTCTAAACAGAGCCTGTTTGGATATAAACTAATACATATACACTATCAACAACGGGTATATTAAAAAAACAAAAACTGCTAAATTTCAATAAAATGCCACAAACTACAATTAATAATAAATTAAGTTTTTGATAATACGTACCAAAAAAGAACAGATAGAGAGAGTAGAAATTATTCGGCTTGGCTAAAAGTACCATTATGGAGAAATTTTTATGGCAGACGGTGCAAACAATTCTTTACACCAACTATTTTTAATAAAATACCCTTTTTAGTCTTCTGTACAGCCCTACCGGCTGAGAAGACTATTGCAACAACTTTGTCTGTCCGTCCGTCGCTTTTTTTCAAATTCGCAACGGTAGCAGACAGACACGACCGCTGTTTACAACGTTAGATTCAGTGTAAGAAGTTAGTTAAATAACATGGCAAATTAAAACATCGTTACTTCCTTATAGTTAATAAACCCTCTTCGATGTAACTAAATTAAATAATAACATTTGATCGTCGAATTGAAATCCTAAGATAACACACAATAAAAACAAGTGAATTTTAGCTTCGTTTAAAATGTATTATTCAAACAGACTTGGCAATCTGATTTTTTTTCGTCAAGTTGGGGTTTACGTGTTGTTGTGAGACATTGTTCCGATGCGACAAGTGCCCGACTCTATTAAAAGAATTACAAGCAGTCTACTCCCAACACACAACGTATGCTTTATTCTGGCCTGATAATACTTTTTTTTTTTAGATTGTAAAACCGATGGCGCTCATGGTGTTGCTGCTGGTATTCCGTGCCGATTTCCAGTCAAGTACTCAGGAACTAATTACTACGAATGTACCAACGTTGGACTAAATGGAACCGACAACTTTCTTTGGTGTTCGACTGACCAATCAAGTCCCGAGTATAATAAAGACAAATGGGGGTCGTGTGTAGCAACATGTCCAACATAGACCAAAGAAGAAGTCTGCGAGACCGTTAAATTACACCATCTGTGTTGATGTCCCGTTTTCTAGAAATCTCTGCTCAGTTTTAAATAAATTGTCGTTGTCTATCTTGAAAACAATTCTTGGTATGAAACAATCACTTGCTTTCCGTGTTGAACGGCGTTCACAAATATTTGGTATCAGCGCAGACTTTTCAGTTTATCAGTGTACCTAAACACACTGTGCTTATGAAAATTACCAGTCCGCTTATATTTAACGGGAAACACGTGTGTTGTAAACAGTGATGTTTGATTAATAATGTTTGTACTATATCGAGCCGCCTACTGCTATTAAGATTGTTTGTGTAAGCCATAATGAATAAACCATTTAGTGATGGAAAATCGTAAGCACATCCGAGGAACCACATTTTCCCAATGCCGGAATGTGAAATAAATCGCAACTGTATTAAAGAATCGTAGTGGTTGTGAGGAATTTCAAAATGTAAGGTTTTCCTTCAGGTATTAAATTGCTTGTTCCTTTATTAGTAACAGTGTAGTTTAGCTTATCATCTGCGTTCTGGACCAACAAAGTGCAACAACGACAAGGCATTCATGACCAAGTCAGTCCATTGTTGCATCTCTGTATACGGAAAGAGGGGGTAACTACACTACGTATCTTCCGATTTCTCGTTCTCAGGACGACTACAAAGCTTTCGCAGAAGCGTTTGCTTAATTAATTTATATATTTTTTATTTCCGACAGCCGAAACGACGGGGAAGACTATATCAACGACTTTGTCCTTCCATCCGTCACCTTTTTCAGTGGTAGTCAACTGGACTTTAAAAAACTCGGCAAATTAAAACACCGTTGCTTGCTTAAAGCTAATATGCTGTCTCGACGTAACTCAATGAAATAATAACGTATGATAGTGGCATTTAACCACTACAGGGAGACACGCAACCGTAAAAACAAATGGATTTCGTTAATGACACACATTAGCTTCATTTAAAATAGTATTGATACCGTGTTGCATGACGAATAGGTCTACTCGCGAACCCTTAGCTGCTACTTAAGAGATTAAAACTGCAAAACTGCAGGTAAAATATATAGGCCTAAAAGCTGAACATTAGGTGTATAATCTCCACACCGTGTTGCATAAATGAATAGGCCTACTGTCGAACCCATTTCTCCGTTAGCTGCTTCTAACGAAATTAAAACGGCAAGTAAAACTTAGGCCTAAAAGTTGATAATTACGCCTAAAATAAAAAACTAGGCCTAAAGGATAACACATTTTTACCGGCAATTGTGATGATTACTGCTTATAGATTATATAATAGAGATCACTGTGGCAGTGCGTGACAGCGGTGTGCACCTCAACATAAGTGTCAGAAGTGTGTGGAAGTGGCAGAAGTGGGTAGAAGACCATTGCGACTAGGTAGTCGCTGCATTCACTTGTTGTTTATGGCACTTGGTGATTGTTGTTGATTCTGAAACAATGCTTGGAAAATGGGAACTTGTCCCATCACCCAACAATGCATAATTCGAATGGATTTTGTAATAATGTAATACACATGTTGGTGCATATATTGAGATGACTACGATTGGAGATGTTGCAATTAAAATTTTATGTCCGCCATTGTTTCGTTTTGAATGTTACCTTAAAAATGTAATTGTTTTATCTCGACTGTTAGCTTTAAGTTTAGTTTTCCATCCCTAGAGTGCATAGTTATGTTCACGTTGTCAAACACAGTGTTTGTTAGCCAATGTTTGTTACTTTGTGCTTGGTGCACGTGAGTTTTGCGCATGTGCGCAAGTTTTAATGTCCAGTTTTCAATCTAAATAAAAAAAAAAAACACTTGGGATCCAACTCTTGAGCTGAACACATCTCCTCTCTTCTCACCTCTCTTCAGTTTTTAGGATGAAGCTTCAGGATTTGGGTGAATAAGCGTTTTTTTAGGTTAAACCTTTTTTTGGGGCTTCTGTTTTTATAAGCCTTTTTTAGGCTTTTTCCATTTTCAAGGCCTTTTAATCAAACAGCTTGATCACATTCTCTATTACCCACATGGTTTCTTCGTAAGTATTGAAACTTGAGATACTTACAGCCAGGTTTCTCGGAACTTAACAGTTATGTATCTAGGAATCACGCGTCCATAGGGAATAATCATCAGCCTGATCACTGTGTTGATGTTACACGTAGGCTGTTGAGGATATCTCTCCATAGTACTGGGGAATGAGGATCTGGAGGAGTGGTAAAAAGGCAATCTCAGGAAAAACCTATTTTTTAAGATCGTTTCTAAGTTGTCACCCTACCACGAACATTCGATAAAGACTCCTCTAACTTTGTTTCCAACTCTCCCTCATGCCAGCACAACATACTACTTATTGTAAATCTCGCAATGTGGGATTGTTGCTAGATTCTGATAAGTTTCTTTGGGGAGCAAGTGATCGAACAATGAAGAATTCGAACGGTTTTCGTAAGAATGAAGCATAACTGGTTCTCACATTGAAGCACATAAGGCATGGTTGAGCACGTGACTGATAGTGTTCCAAACCATTTCTATGTTTCCCCCAACAAGGGATGATGAGATGCAGTATTGCCAGCAGTTACAATGTAGAAGTAACCGTTTTTAGCCAAAATCATTGGTTCCATTGTTAGAAGAGGGGTCAAATGTTGAAAGTGGTTGATAAAAATTCAATTTACCTCATCTGATTTCATCTGAAGCAATTATCAGGGTGCAGTTGTCCACTTGATGACACGTAGGAGGCCATCTTGATACAATTGATAACAAGTGGAATCATAAAAGCGTTTCAAATCATCGAATCATCAAGAGAGCAATATTGTTATCCTTATTAAGATAGGGGAAAAAATAAGGGTTGTTTTTGAAGCGAAGAATCAAATTGCTTTAAAACGATGATTTGGCAAGTTTGATACGCTTAATAGCATTTTCTATAGCAGCAAGAAAATGTGCCGTGTTTGATGGAGAAGGCAAGGAAAAGAGAAGATGCGCTTGGGAGCAAGCTGGAAAGATTAACGATATTACTGCCACTCTATGGCGCCACAGCAGAATAGAAAGAATGTACCGTGGTGCCGTCGAGTGGTAGTAATGTCGTTAATCTTTACAACTTGCTTTCATAGGTGCATGAGGACGCAGCAAATTTTTGCTCGTTAATTAAGGGGATGCGTGGCTTGTTTGTAGTGTTAAAAGATATTTCTTTGTGAATTCTGTTGCTTACTGCAAGCTAGCGATAGATGACACTAGATGGTGCTGACTTTCATTCGGTGCCAACCCGTCTTTAAGAGGCCACAAATTAGATTAAGGGTTCAAGAGTAGTTTTTCAGTAATCAGCATGATCAATATACACTTTCTGGTACCGGCATTCCATTTTGTAGCTGCTTCCACTCCAATACTGATAGTATCGAATGATACAGATGTTAATAATGGTCATTCTCTATTCAGTATGAGGACGTGTTTACGCAACGACTCGCGTTTGCATTCTTGTAGCTAGAAGCTAGAAAGCATGTGAAATTCCAACAGGACGGCGGTTTTAGCCGCATCTGCCAGCTCACAACGAAAATAGTCATTATCGTGAGTTCAGAAGCGTCAGGCATTTGTTTCGTCTGGAGGAATTCTTTATGTTATTGTCACGGATTTTAAGACTGCAACAGTTCACTCAAACGATATCGGAATTAACTAATCCAGGTAACGTCGTTACCATGGCAACGAGACCTTTGCCAGCGCGATTAAATTTTAGCTGCGAGAATTCAAAGGCGAGTCGTTGCATAAACGCGCCCTTTAGTGCAAGTCTAGCTAGTGTTACTTACTCTTAAGTTCTTTCCCACAAGGAAACGTTGATGTGGATAGGAACAATTACCTGAAAAGAAAAAAAACACAGGGTCGTAAGCTTCTAAGATGGAGTATTTTCTATTCTGCATTATAACATTCTATATCTACGTCTTGAACACTAGTCCTTGCGAATGTTCTAATTTCGAATATAATTGCAGCAGCAGAATATTCGTGCTTATGTGGCAATTCAGGTATTCGCTACAAATGGGCTAATAGAAATATCAGAAGAGTTATAAAGACATAAAGATGGGTTTAGAAATAAAATAAACATACATAAATCGTTATGAATTACACATATACAGGTGACGAAAAAAGCTAGCGAAGTTGGGAGAGAGAGGTCTAGACTGATTGGGGGGTTTAAGTTTGGGACTGAAAGAAACGAGCTACTTTGGGCCTAACCAGGGAAGCTACCCTAACTAAGGGTTCCGTAAAAACAGGCCTACTAAAGGCTTAGTAGCCAGAAATTCCCCTAGCCAGAAGCGCCTAGCAGGGGTCGAGGAGGACCAGCCGGGTGGCTGGCCCGAAGGCTTTCTGATTTTTCATGGTCGGACCGCTGCTTTTATGCGGTTTGGTTACCCCTGACAACCGCGAAGTAGCAAGGGTATTATGGGAAATGGAATTTTCTCGAAGGTTCCAGAGGCAGGAACCGGAAATGAAATAACAAGGCATTGATAATTTTCCCTATGACAGATTAAACAGATAAAGACTTAATTGGCCATTAGCTCCAGTAAACATTGGCAACATACAAGATTTGCAACAACAGGAAAGAGTAAAACAAGCCAAACAGCTAAAATCATACACTAGAAATATCGTAGTACACTAAGGCACCTTTATCACTTACGTTTCGTCGGAGTGGCATGCCCCGGATTCGAACTGGCAAACCAGTCCGCCCCCAGATCACTTTATCGATATAACCACTAATCCACTGACACAAGAGTTTTTTGCCGCCAGTGGAGGAGTGGCCATATTGATAAACGCTCTTATGTCAGTGGTCTGGAAACGGACTGGATTACCAGTTCGAGTCCGGGTCATGCCACTCTCACGAATCATAAGTGCATAAAGGTGGCTGTACGTTATCACACTGTACGTTATAACACTAGTACGTTATTTCAAGGGTATGATTTTCGGTTTGTAAATCGTTACTCTGCGACTGATCCAAAATGTAAATACACGAGCCACCTGAATGGCGAAGCCCACAATGATAGTAAGCCTCACTGCAAAGGAAGACATCAGGGGAAAATGGTCGACTATTGAGAGTAGGGGTGGTTTATAAAAAAAAAAGCAGACGAGAAATCCGTCAGGCTGTCG
Source organism: Lithobius niger (assembly GCA_023313725.1). Taxonomy (NCBI): domain Eukaryota; kingdom Metazoa; phylum Arthropoda; class Chilopoda; order Lithobiomorpha; family Lithobiidae; genus Lithobius; species Lithobius niger. The sequence continues at coordinate 12,107 of JAHWFP010230863.1, forward strand.
AAGAATAATGACCAAAAAAAAAAAACTGCTCAATCTTACAGTCAGTGGTAACGACGCCATTGTAAGTAGTTAGGAAGTAAGTTTAGTAAATAAGTAAATTGGTAAGCCTTACTGCGAAGGAAGTCAGCAGGGAGAAATAGAGTGGTACGGTTTTGAGGGTAGGGGTGGTATTTAAAAAATAAAACTTGAGAAATCTGTCAAGTTGTTGAGGAATAATGACCAAAAAACTGCTCCATGTTTAGTATATTCACTGGGGATCGCGTTACGCCAGTGGTGAGGCAAGTGTAAGGGCCCGTTTATAAATTCAAAGCAGTGAATATCGATGCTTCGTTTTGCGCGCAACGCTCGAGCTAGCACATGTTTCGCGCCGACGACAATCGCCCACCAGGCTGTTTCGCAACCACGCTAGAGAAGTCGCCGCTCCACGCTGTTGTTTTTAAAGCCGCGTTTATGCAACGAGACCTTCTCGCTTGCCGAACGCTATTTGCTAGTCAACCGTTATTTATCTATGATTAGTTTTCAGTTTCTACTAAATTAATGCGGTAATACATAACAAATTAAATGTATTATAAATAACAACACGGCGGTTAAGAACAAAGTGCAACAGTAATTTTAAACATTGCTTCAACATTGTTGTCATTTCACGCTATTTCCAAATTTGCTATATTCGTACAAAAAACTGCTTCAGACAGTGATCAGACGACCGTAGAATAATTATCTTCTCGCAACAAGGCTACCGATTCGCGCTACTTACACCCCAAGAATGAACTGCTCTAACATGCGGACTGACCTGTGAAAAGTACGTGTGACACGCGATAGGCGGATTTTAAACTTAAAACACTGCATTGACACCAAATTATTAAAATTTAACAACAATGGCTTCACGCTACGTACCTCTTTGTTCACTCGACGACAAAACAAAGCCTCCGGAGGTTTAAATTCATGAATTTCAAGCAGAAGAACAAACAAGGTACGTGTGTATTGTACTGTATGATACGCTACGGTGTTTTCAATTCTCATTAAAAATGTGTTAAACGATCCATTGACGTAGCAGTAAATCGTCCGAAGACTTCAAGAATAGTCACCATTACCGTAAAATAATGTTCGTTTAGCGCTGCAACACCGGTAAATCTAATAATGAGAAAATATCACGTTTTTGTGCATCCCGCTACCACTAATCAATGCTACGATTGGGGTTTTTCGTTCTTCGTGCTTTCGGTTCAGCGCAACGCTTGGACGACGCGTCTAGCATGCTACGTGAAACTGAGCGTTAAGTCTTTTAAATATAGGTAGTCTTGCTCGCAGCGAGAAGTCAAAATTCAACATGGCGTGCATTTCGGGGTTATCGAATCGAAAACAAACCATCGAATGATGGCATTCAGAAATCAGTGCGCCGTCTTGTACTGCAGTGAAAAATTGTTTTCTTGTCATGAATCGACGCTGTCATGCCTCACGCTTCGTACGTGGTGTCGCGAGGCACAAGGAGATGATCTTCGTCCGTTGCCATGGTTACTACATATATACAACTCGAAAGCCGGTAAAGGCGAGAAGCAGCCAGCCGATTTAGTATTGACCAAGTAGAAGCTAGTGAGCGAGAAAATTGTCGTTGCGTAAACCCGCCCTAAAGGCACGTTTACGCAACGACTCGCCTTTGCATTCTCGCGGCTGAAATTTAATCGCGATGGCAAAGGTGTCGTTGCCATGGTAACATCGCTTCCTGGATTAGCTAAATCTGGCATCGTTTGAGCAAATGGTTGCAGTCTTGTGATTCGTGACAGTAAGATAAAGAATGCCTCCTGACGAAATAATTTTACCAATCGCTTCTAAACTCATTTGTAGACTCGTTTCGCTGCGAGTCGGCAGAGCTAAAACAACCGCCATGTTGGAATTTCAGGAAATTTCTAGCTTCTAGATGTGAGAATGCAAAGGCGAGTCATTGCTGAACGCGCCCTAAATCATGTACGCGTGAGCTAATTGCTAATGCTGGCCTCTACTTCGATCCAACTATGCTGTGTCACAATTTCTCACTACAGCAGCAAGTTTCAATGCCATTTGGGTGCATGCCACTGTAATTAAGGCATCTCGTAGTTTTATTTTTAGTATTTTCCAACCTTCCAACACACCACGTTTTCCTTTCTTGTGATGTCGATGGAATCCATTGATTCTGCCATTTTCTACCCCAACATGCAACAACGTGGTGCTTGAACAAAATCAACGTCAACTTGATACTCGATTGACGCTTGAAAAAACCAAAACGCACACATTGCTTCACCGGCTCAACAGTTGTGAATGTTGGCGATGAAGCGTTGAGCGTGGAAACGCTCTACTTTCAAGCAGAGAGCGTCACGCGTACGCTTCAAAAATCAACTCTATAAACGTGCCCTAAGCTGAAAGCAATGCTAAGAGGCTTTAACTTCCCGACACGTGCAAGAGCTGACGTAGAGTCGGGAGGCAAGACACGCAATTTCAATTCCCGTCAGCCTCAGCTCGAGAAAGAAAACGTTTCCCTCGTTGAAGTTCGTTTAAAGGCTAGTGCTTGCGAATTGACATGATGCTTGGACTATTCGCAGCACATGGAATATTTTTCACATATATTTTTTTGGTAAAAACCTACCCAGTTTCATTTTTAACGCATGTTATCAACAAAAGTAAAAACGGACACTTACGTACGACATTTGGCCGCGTCGGGTCATACGAACAGCAGAACAAAGAGTAGAATTATGTTGCAGACTCCTTCGTCATGCTCCTCCTGACCATTCTTGCGGAAAATGTAATACATAATGTCGACTGTAACAGGATTGTTTTCAATCCGGTGAACGGTTTCGTCATCGACGACCTGGCGGAATGACCCTTTAAACATCTTTCCCAGATAAATGTCTAAAGGGTCTAAATGTGGCGATCTGATCCTTGCGTATCAAATCTTAAATCATCGCAGTTAAGACGTACACAGGTCCCCGAGAGAAAAGGGGCAAAGGCGACCTTTCTTTGACGGTGTTTTTATACTTTTCTGCCCCTCTTTGGCCCTTTTTTTTAACCGTTTTTGGCCCTTTAATACCACCACTCCAGCATTGTCGGCCATTTTTTATTTACAAAAGGGCACCCCCCCCCCGCCCCCGTGAGCACGTCCCCGCAGTAGATCCCAGAGAGGGTAGGGGCAACGTTTAGTAAACGGAAACAGTGAGTTGTAATGGAAATTTTTTCTGAGGACTTTTTTTTCGCTCTCATATTACTTTTATTAGATTTTTTTTAACCTTTTCAGGCCTTTCTTTGCCCTTTTTTATGCCTTTAGGCCCTTTTTCAAACACCCACCTTTTTTTTTTTGGCAAAAAATTGCATTTTCCGAAAGGGCAGGGGCAATGCCCTGTTAAAAACTTCAGACAAATTATACCTCCCCTCCACGGTTCCCTCTACCCTCCTCCCTACCTTACCTCCGCTTCTGTGAAAATATTCGACCACCGAAACGAAGCATGCGGAAACCTTTCGCAAGGTGAGGGTTTAATAATTTAGCACCAGACACGCACTAACGATATCTCCCATGCCTAACAAAGGAAACGCCTATATAGATATGACAACATTATTTTCACGTGAAACTGATTTTGTAAACAAAGTAATCAAAAGTTTCCATTGTGTCACGTGTTTTGTTGGTTACTTGGCGACTAGCAAACCGTTTAAGCGCATTGTAATTAGCCCGGCCAGTAGCACAATGAGAACGCTAATTTGAAAATGGGACATTACCTGACCATGGCCATCGATCGTGCATTTAGTAACGTGAAGTCACGCTGTGGTCTAGTCATTGTCTCTCTCGGGACACAGACGTAACCCGAAAAAGAGAATGGGGCATCTACCTTTTACCTGTGTTGTGATCGCAGCGGTCTTCCTACACGGAAGTGCTCTGCAGACATTGTTTACAGCTGGAAGTAAACGCAAGGATGTCATTTTGGATTTGAAGCCAATATTGGAAATGAGAGGCATATCTCTTGTACAATGCCTTGTTCTATGTCAAAAACAGTAAGTATATTGTATGGATCTCTTCCCAATGGCAATAAGTAGTTTATTTTGGTGGATCGAAGTTCCTGGTGAGCTTGTGTGTGCGTATAAAACAGACACAATAACATAACACATGATGTGAATAATGGGAACGTAACATTGAACAAGACATTTTTTGACAAGTACTATTATGAATGTACATTCATAGAAGGCGTCAAAAATAAAATAAGCGCAACGTAACTGTTTAAATATAAAAGAAATCATCATCACTAGATGTTTAATTCCACATTTTTTTTTTATATTTTAAAAATCGGTCCGTAGGTCAATGCGGTCATTGCTTAGTCGATTTCTTGATTATCCAAGACGTTTGGATAGTAGTTTATTTTTTATCTCATTTATCCAATCAATTTGGATCAGTTCAATAGGTATTTCAATAGGTCATCGTGGCTGAGCTGTGAGACAGCGCAGCCTGGTTGCTGGAGGTTTAAGGATCTGGTTGAACCCCTGGAGAGGGGATCTTGGCAAAGTCCCCGCCAGGATTGCCGGCCAGGGAAGCGTGAGAGGCTACCATGCTCCCGCAGCCGCTATGGGAACTATTCTGGCCAATCTGGACAATCGGCCTCTATGATACTCGGAGGTTTCCCGGGTTGGCACCTCCCTTTACCAGATATTCTTCTACTCTGAAAGTCTGGTAATGTTCAAAATTGAGCCGGTTCAGCCATACAAGCATTAAATTGCTTCGGCCGACTTAAGGCTCAAAAAGAAATTAATTAAAAAAAATTAAAGATAGTAAAATTGAAATTTGTTTATTTCTTTGCATATTGATTCTTGGCAAAAGGCACTTCATATCGATTAATTATTGTGGTCGCAATTAAAATAATTTAAGTAAGTAAGTTTATTCATCCAACACAAATTACAAAATTAAGCACAAAAGCAAACACTCATTCCACAAGAGCTCATGCTCGCGTGTGGTTTGAGAGCAGCAGACAAAAAAAAATAATTAAACTGGAACTTTTGCAAGCAAAATTAAAGGTTAGGCGCCAAAATAAAACAACATCGAAATTAAAAAAAAACAGTACGTTGAGGTAAATATATACATACAAACAAATATATGAAAATGGAAATAAAAACACAATACAAAGAGGATTGAAATGTATAAATCAGTCTCAAAGAAAACTTGAGTAAAGCAAAAACAAACAAAATTTAGTCAATACTTAGTAAAAAAATGCAGAACCAACACAAAAGACACAAAAAAGCTGCAAAACATCAAAGTTTGTAGGAAAGGTATTGGTACGTTCAGCTCACAATGCTAAACGTGCTTTATAGACTATTTCTGTCCAAGTTAATCAACCATCCAAACAGATGTTTCTGAAACGTGTACTGATTAATAATTTCTTTAATGTTAACAGGCAGTTTATTGTAAAATTTGCTGCAAAGGTAAAACTTACATTTATGTAGTCGTTCTTTAGAAACATTTAGTTGAATAACGTAGAAAAGTGATTCATTTCTAGTGTGATAATTCGTGACAAGGCGAGTGGAAAGGTGAGTTCCGTTTTTGCTACTAGAAAACAGGCTTTGGGCCTATTGTAGGCGGAGCGAACAGATCTTCATTTCAAACTTATATTTAGTTTTTATTTTAATGACGATACCACATTTGTTAAAAATTTGGGTGCAATACTCACTCTGGCTAAGTTGGCCTCTTTGCCTTATGGTGTGACGTACTGCTGCTCTTTGCTGGTCTTTTTCTTATTTTAGTTTTTTTTAAATAGAGGCGTACTCTCTGAAAGATGCTGTGTTCTGACGGAACACATCTGTGTGTACCGGTACAGCCAACACATTGAGTTGTGTACTACCAGTACACAGTTTGTGTAGTGGCAGTACACATGCTTTGTACGGAAGAATGTGTTCTGTCGCTACACAAAGTGTGTACTGCTAGTACACAACTTGTGTGTTGGCTGTGCTGGTACACACAGGAGTGTTCTGGCAGAACACAGTGCTTTCAGAGAGTATGCTACGTGTCAAATTTATGTTAACAAGCTTTCGTTTGCTACACCACTTACTTTCTGTTGGCTTCCCTCCTTGTGTATGTTTGTGACCTCTAGGTCACCACTGAGAAAAACTGAACAGCCACTTAGCTCGGCCAGAGCCTGTAGTCAGTATCCACCACGGTAGCGCAGTGGTTAGAGTGCCCGGCCTTGTCTGCGGGAAGTTATGGGTTCGAGTCTCAGTCGGGGCAGTTGTCTTTTATTTCTTTCTCAAATTAGTGTATCTTCTATCCTGACAAGGCCAGTCTTTAATGCAGACTGTTTGCTTTATTTACAACCATTGATTTCCATAGGGTTTTTTCGTTTACATTTATTTATAACTAGCCAAAGCCCGTGCTTCGCACGGCGTGAGATTATCGAAGAGTGCGCATTGGGAATAAATTGAGAGTGCGCAACGTTTATGTATCTGCATGTCTCTCGTGCGCCTAAATTGTTGGTCCACAAAATTGTTTCAACTTTAAGTAGGCTGGCAAAGCGGTTGCATGTTGCCGTTTGTTACTGATTGTTACGCTCGTGCTTTGTCATCGATAGCAGTGGTTGAATCACATTTCGGCACACACTTTTCACTGGCGAGGGTGGTGTTGGATGTGCCGTTTGCAACATTGGTAGGTTTGGTCTCTCTTGTATGCTCCGGCCAGTTGTGTTTTCTGATTTGGCTTGCGTTTGCTTATTCACTGGATTTTGCTTGTTTATGTTTCACAAACATGATTTTTTTTTGTTTCGCTCACTCAATCAGCGCATCCCCCTTCAGTCGCTCTAACTTTTCGTCGGTTTCATGCTTCACCATAGTAAGTGTCTTCAATGACATCTTTGCACGCACTTCATACTGGCACACTCCATTGTATCTGGCCCACATAAGAAGCCGTTTACATGTGAGCAGAAGACGTGTATTATGTCATTTACTAAGCCTTAATGCTCTGGCTATGCTTAGCGAACCAAAATAACGCCAGTCTTACTATTGGCTAACAAACGCTGATTTTCGTTCGCTTCGCTCACTCAATCAGCACATCCCCCTTCAGTCGGTCCTCCCTCCATTTTAATTTTTGCTTTGTCCCCTTCCCTTTCCCGGGAACCTCCCCCCTCCCCGGCTACATACGAAGCCTTAAACAAGCGGAGGGGGGAGGCGTATATTATAGATCGCGTTTATTATGGTAGGCGTATATAGTAAGCCTTAATGTTAATGGTTCTGCCTATGTTTAGTGAACCCCAATGAAGCCAGTCTTCCTCTTTCTGCTGTAACAAACGCCGACGGATGATGATTTTCTCACGGAATACAATTTCTTTCAGAATATTGTTGTGCATCGATGGATTTACTTGGGTGGGTGACCGCCTGGGAATGTGGCTGTTGCAGACGTAGGGCCTTAGGGCTTCGGGCAGATGACCAGGAGTGGTTAACGCTCGTTAAATCCTTTGAAAACCCTTTGATTTGCCGACCACCTACTACTAAGAATAAAAATTAAAATTAAAATAAAATCGGTTGATAATGATGCTGCATGTCTCTCGTGCACTTGAATAATTGTCGATCCTCTAAGTTATTTTCAACTTCAAGTAGACTGGTAATGCTGTTGGATGTTGTCGTTTGTTACTGTTTGTTACACCCACCTTTTGTTAAGCAGTTTCTGTGTCAGCAGTGGCCGTTTTGTCTGGCCGAGTTAAGGGTTTTAAAATTAAAAATCCAATCGGTTGACAATGCTGCTGCATGACTCTCGTGCACTTAAATTGTTGATCCTTTCAATTTTAATAGGCTGGTAATGTGGTTGCATGCTGTGGTTTGTTGTTTTACTGATTGTTAGGCAACCTCTGTGGCGTCAGTGGCTGTTTTGGCTCGTCGTTAAGGATTATGTAGATATCTGGGCATTCAGGGTTCCCTAGCTTTGTTCTTTATTTCTTTTTTATTACCTAAAAATCTATGTTGACTATAAAACACTATTTATAATTTTGTGAACTTCGTCGTAGGCAGTGTTTACATCATCAGTTTCATCCAGAAAACGCCAATACTGTTCGCTTATTAGTTTAACAATTTTGGCAACATCAAAAAAGTTGGTTTCAGTGTTTGCATTTTCTCCATCAGTTGGACGACATCTACTATATTAATACCGTAAGCGCTCAAGATTCAGCATCAGCAACAATTAAATATTATCGTTACAATTAAAAGTAACTTTTTTTTTCATTCTTCGTGAACGTGTGATGTCTTTATGTTATGTTATATTTATTGAGCCAATACACCTACATGCCACTTGCATGTCGCTATGGTGCATAACAATTTTTAGTGCACGTGTTATGTATTTCAAACTTTCGTCTAAAACAGTTCATATTGGATGGGTAAAATGAGAGACCCGTACAGCTAAACCCGTACAGTTTTAAATCAAATAAGCTACGTTCTGAATTTCGAAATTTTTCTTTGAGGCCAAAAGAAGGTCCAACTCATTGAGGCACCCACGAAAAATACAAAACAGCTTTATTAAAATTTTCGATGCGGTTAAGCTTCGCACCTTGGTCTCTAAAAATAAATCAAAGATTAAAAAAAAACACATTTCCAGCTGCTGGCCCAACCTGCCATGTTGAAAAATATAATGCATTTTTGGTGATGCATTTTTGGCTCCTCACTGAGTCTGACAGTGGACCTTTCCTATAAAGCAAGCAGATTTTCGTAATTTTCGGTGGCAAGTGTGTCATGTTTAGGCTTAGCGCTGATCTCAAAATATTAATGTTTATATCACCAAGCAAGACTACATTCTCAAAATTGTTTTCTTCGTTATTAAGTAGGTATTTTAGTTCACCAGTAAAGAGTTTTTTTTACTGGTATTTGGTTGCCTGTAAACAGCAAGTATCAGGATTTCAGAGTTCGATAATTTTAATAAAATTCTCAGCCCATCATTCTTATATTAAAATCAGTCATTACCTTCTGTAAATCGTTTCTAATGAAGGTTGCAAGACCTCTACCTCCGTAGTCTCTTATCTTGTAACGAAGGTACTAACATAGTTATCCAAAAAATATGTTGTTCGTTGCTTTTTATGTTGATTTCGGTGTTAATAATTACATCCCGTAAAATATGGCTAGACTCGATCACTGAAGTATATTCGCTCCAGTTATTTCGTAAGCTTGTAATATTTAAATGAAGAAATTTATGGCCACCAAATGGTTAAAACCGGTTTTAACCATGGTTTTTACCGTCGTGTTTTTGCCCCTTTGGCCAAAAATATGACAAATATCTACTTGAAGTCAATTAAAAAAAAATGTGTGTGACCTACAGTAGTCAACTATTGGCAAAGTATAAAAGCTCCCCTTGAAAACGTTACATCGTTTACTTCGAAAATTCATATTCACTTCTTATACGCTTTCACTTCTTTCATACGCTTATTTTCACAGTAAAAGATA
>JAHWFP010230864.1:0-31757 GCA_023313725.1 Lithobius niger
TGATTCGATCTACAGGTGAGGACAAAGAGTCCCAACAGCAACATTAATGATTTCTGCCCAGTGCTCTGCAACAATAATTGCTCTGCCGACCAGTATACTGCAGTCACATCAAAATCGGGTTCAAAAGGCCCTGGTCGGTGTTAATACCTACATTTTAATCTACACAAATTGAAAATCGGTTCATTGGTTCGGTCTCTAGGTGAGAGCAAAAGTTTAGGCCATTTGGCTTTCCGTGTCAAGAATATTGTAGTTACATTAAAATAGCCTGCGAAAGGCCCTAGGCCTTGTCCAGACCTACGTTTTAAGCTATAGAACTTGAAAATCGGTTCATTGGTTCGATCTCTAGGTAAGGGCAACATTTCTAGACCATTTGGCTTTCTGTGTCAAGAATATTGTAGTTACGTTAAAATAGCATGCGAAAGGCCCTAGGCCTTGTCCATACCTACGTTTTAAGCTATAGAACTTGAAAATCGGTTCATTGGTTCGATCTCTAGGTAAGGGCAAAATTTCTAGCCCATTTAGCTTTCCGTGTCAAGAATATTGTAGTTACATTAAAATAGCATGCTAAAGACCCTAGGCCTTGTCCATACCTACGTTTTAAGCTATAGAACTCTAAAATCGGTTCAGTGGTTCGACCTCCAAGTGAGGGCTAAGAGTACATTAATGATTTCTGCCCAGTGCTCTGCAATAATAATTGCTCTGCCGACTAGAATACTGCAGTCACATCAAAATCGGGTTCAAAAGGCCCTGGTCGGTGTTAATACCTACATTTTAAGCTATATAAATTGAAAATAGGTTCATTGGTTCGATCTCTTGGTAAGAGCAAAAGTTTTAGCCCATTTGGCTTTCCGTGTCAAGAATATTGTAGTTACATTAAAATAGCCTGCGAAAGGTCCTAGGCCTTGTCCATACCTACGTTTTAGGCTATAGAACTTGAAAATCGGTTCATTGGTTCGATCTCTAGGTAAGGGCAACATTTCTAGCCCATTTGACTTTCCGTGTCAAGAATATTGTAGTTACATTAAAATAGCATGCGAAAGGCCCTAGGCCTTGTCCATACCTACGTTTTAAGCTATAGAACTTGAAAATCGGTTCAGTGGTTCGATTTCCAGGTGAGGGCAAAAAGTCCCAACAGCATCATTAATGATTTTTGCCCAGTGCTCTACTATAATAATTGCTCTGCCGACGAGAATACTGCAGTCACATCAAAATTGGGTTTTTTCAAAAGGCCCTGGCCAGTGTTAATACCTACATTGTAAGCTATACAAATTGAAAATCGGTTCATTGGTTCGATCTCTTGGTAAGAGCAAAATTTCTAGCCCATTTGGCTTTCCGTGTAGAGAATATTGTAGTAACATCAAAATAGCATGCGAAAAACTCTAGGCCTTGTCCATACCTACGTTTTAAGCTATAGAACTCTAAATTTGGTTCAGTGGTTCGACCTCCAAAGAGTACATTAATGATTTCTGCCCAGTGCTCTGCAATAATAATTGCTCTGCCGACTGGAATACTGCAGTCACATCAAAATTGGGTTCAAAAGGCCCTGGTCGGTGTTAATACCTACATTTTAAGCTATAAAAATTGAAAATCGGTTCATTGATTCGGTCTCTACGTGACAGCAAAAGTTTTAGCCCATTTGGCTTTCCGTGTCAAGAATATTGTAGTTGTATTAAAATAGCCCGCGAAAGGCCCTAGGCCTTGTCCATACCTACGTTTTAAGCTATAGAACTTGAAAATCGGTTCAGTGGTTCGATCTCCAGGTCAGAGCAAAGAGTCCCAACAACAACAACAACAACAACAAGAAATGACCATGCTGTGGACGCCGAACAGTTCAATTGTTGTCATTAAAATTTGTAATGCGGTGAAATAGTTATGACACGACCCCAAATACCGAATTTCGTTGGTCTATGTCAATTTTGGGCGAGACTATAGGAATTCAAAGTTTGACGTTTAACATGGAAGTTCATGCTGAGGCTTACATAAGGACCGCGGAACCTTTGGAGAGTTTATGGGCCCGGGGAACGATGCTAGATGGACGGCCCCAGAAGATGGGTGCCCTGGCACCAACCCTGTCAAGTTATTTTTAACGATTCATTTCTTCATACTTGCTTCTGATAGGCCTAACTAGTGCTGGGCGGTATCAGAAATTTTCGGTACGGTACGGTATTCTGAAAAACAATATTCGGTATTTTCGATATTCTGGTGTCGGTATCCGTCTACCTTGGTAGTTGAAGCATACCCTCGTGCCAAACTACTACTAAATGATACAGCGCATACCAGGCTGTTTTCCGATGTCTGATTGCAACATCAGTGCTCTACCTAAATGATTGAGTCAACTTTAATGACCGAGTAAAATGATATTTTGCAAATTGGTCATTGGTTTTTCCCGTTATTAAGTTCTTAACAGTTTATGCTATCAATTTAAATTTAGCTCCGTTGGAAAGCTGGTGAAAAAACGCTTCGAATGGTATATTGGAATGCCCAAATCGGCCAAAAATTGGCGAAGTTATTAAAAAATCAGCTAGACACTAAAAATGTACGGTATTTCGGTATTATGCAAATACCGATTACGGTTTCGGTATTCAAAAAATACCGATACCGCCCAGCACCAGGCCTAACGTTCACACTCTCAGTTATGTGTCTGTATGTGCTCTTTTCAGCTATGGCAGGTAGTGGTGATTGACTGATTAAAAATGTTGTTTAGCAATTGCCAAGCTCCATGCAATCAGAAGTAAGAGACGGTCTTTAATATGAACTTTGACCAAAGTAAAATTGCCGAATTAACGGCATTTTCGAATCAGAAGCTTACTAGTCTGGCAGAAATCGTCCTTTTTTGGAGCATACCTTGCATTTTAGGAAATAAAAGCTTGTACTGCAGAAATGTATTTATCGCAATGTCTGAAATAATAATCAAGAGGGTGACATAGAAAATACCTTGGGCATTAAAGACGGTGGCAATATGGTGCCCAATTTTTGCCATTGGCCTATTATGCAAGAACGATGATATGCATGATGCTGTAACACAAAAATGGTGGAGATAAAAGTTATACGCAACCCTTCCGAATGTCAATCCAGTAGCAGTCGCCACTTGGCCACTAGACCTTACAAAGCACTCGCCATTTCACAATTTTTACTCGCCACATACCAAATACGTTTTGTATGATGAAAAGTTTCTCTAAGTTATGCATTAGCAAAATTGAACAATTTTCTTAAACTCCAGTATTATTGCAGAAAATCCAGTTATACAGCCTTTATAAATCTGAGCATAACGCCGCAAACCGTTCGTCTCTAACTTAAACGGTTCCAGAGATACCACTTTTTTTGTGGCATGCTCTGTAGCTAGTCGCCAATTTGGCGAGTAAGGCTAAATTCCAAGTCGCCAACTGTTCATTTCCACTCGCCAAATGGCGACTGGCGACCGACATTGGGAAGGGTTGGTTATACGCAATAAACCTATTTAAACCAATTATAGTAGGACTCAATTTGTTTTCTCTTGCTAATTCAGTAATCGATATGGCTAGTAATTGCCTAACACCAGTGAACAACCCTCTCGAATGTGAAGCCAGTAGCAGTCGCCACTTGTCCAGTAGACCTTACAAAGCACTCGCCATTTCACAATTTCTACTCGCCACATACCAGTGACATCTTGCATGATGCATGGTTTTTCTAACTCATGCATTTACGAAATTGTAAAATTCTCTCTAACCCCAGTATTAATGAAGATAAAGCAGTTATATAGCCTTTATAAATCTAAGCATAACGCTGCAAACCGTTCGTCTCTAACTTGTATGGTTCCCGAGATATCGCTCTTTCGGGTGTCATTCTCTATTGATAGTCGCCATTTTGGCGAGAAAGGCTAAATTTCAAGTCGCCAACTACCGATTTCCATTCGCCAAATGGCGAGTGGCAACCGACATTGGAGAGGGTTGCCAGTGAATAATTAATTATCCCTCCTTAAAGGATGCAATCCAAAAATCCAAATTAGATTCGATTTCTTTGGGCAAGGTTCCGCGGTGCGTAGGCAACCCATAAAACTAGAGGTCACTTGCGTTTCTAGTTTTTGATCAGTTGCGCGTGACAGCGCACACCTCTCACTTAAAGACGAGTCCAGTACAATGATCCATCGGTTTCATTTTTAAAACTGGAAGTTTAATTAGAATAACAGTGTACTGAATCAGCGTTCAAAATATTCAGCAGTTTGGCAGTTTCCTGGCAGGGAAGGTGCCCTGTTGGCCTCCAAACCGTTTGGTCCTGGCTTTTTGAAAATATCATTTATCGACGGCGACGTTGCCACACGGCCCAACTGATTTGGAGGAAATAACTCCAAATCAGTTTTAAGAATTCGTTCCCCCCTCCCTCTCCTTAAAAAAATGTCACGCGCAGTAGAAATTGTTTTAAATATTTCTCCTATCCCCACCCCCAAAAAATATATATACTAAGCACTAAAGCCATGAACAATTGTCCAAACAAGTAGCCCAAGTCTAATTTCGCACACCAGCATTCGAATGTAGAACTTTACTTTGGTGTCCAGTTATTCATATAGATCAGTGGGGCTGCGTGACAACATCAGGGACCTAGAATAATTTAAGCGAACGCCAGTCATAGGTCGGTTGGTGGTGGCATGATGACGAATGCTACATAGTTCCCAGTCATTCGTCAGTCGGCTGAACAAAAAATAACGAACTCCGTACATTTGCTGAGAACAAAATTTTTTGATTATATTTCTAATGGAGGATTTCCCCGACGGATTCGACCCGTTTTCGAACTTGACTTAGAAATGTGCGTAGAAAGTGCAAAATTTGACATATCTATTGTGTACCATTTTTATAACATAATCTGTTGATTTACTAGCTGCAATTACAAAAAAGATCCTCTCTGCAGAAAAAGAGTTAACCGAGGCAAGAGCCAAAGATAGGGTGAGTGCTTATTCTAACCATTTAAGTTTAACTCTATTTGTCTAGCTGAAACTGAATACGTTTAACTATGAGACATTAAAGGAATAACTTTACTTGGCCTGCCTTATTCTAATAGTAAAATGACCAGGGCTGCAGTCTAGAGTGAAGTGACTAAACTATATGTAAATAAATGTGCATAAACTACTAGTAGTTTATGCACATTTATTTACATATAAGTTAGCCTACAAAGGTTATTCAGAAATAAGTCATGTTGAGGAAAAGCGGTATCAGTTTTCATACAGTAAATAAAAAACTATACCATATACCCATTTCTACATTTGAAAATACTGAGCTTGGAATAATGGCATGCATTTTCAATACGTAGTTTTTTCAATTTTGACATTCCAATATGCAGTACCCATAAATTATTTTAACTGGAGCTACCTTACAGCACAGCTACGCACATTTTAAGCCCAACCACAAGTCCCTGAGACCTCTGTGAGCCGAGCTATTCAAAGAGTCACACATTAAGCCATTATAGAATTATCTGTTTGAAATCCACTGATCCACAAATAAGCGTATCACATTAGTGTGCTTACTTTTTTGTCAAGCTAGGGATTTTTTTTCCCGTTTCGTCAGCTAAGGTATGAGGTATAGGCGGTATTTCAAGTACGAACCTATAGTATACTGAACTGTGGCCATTCGGTAGCCTATATCACTCAGGTTCTAAGGTAAAAGTAAACAGGGTCAAATGTTCCAAAAATACATTGGTCGAATTAGACATCTGCAACAAATTGGCAAGCTGTATTGAAGGTTGGAAGTTCTCTGCCAGTACTATAAATGTAACTCGTGCAGCAGCCATGCAGACAACTCACTATACGTATTTTGAAAAGATTTTTCTTGTTTTCTTCTGTAAGAAGATATAGAGAACAGTGCTACTGGTTCACACAGCTAGGGAAATATTATTGCCATGTTAAAAAATAATACATGCAGTACAAGATGCACCTAATGAAACATGTGTGGCAGGTTGATACGACTAAATGTTATGTTCTAAATTAGACCTAAAACAGATAATTACAGAATTTACAGTCTGTCTAAAGGGAAATGTTAAACCTTCCTTCACATCTCTTGTGAACCGATTTTCTAACCTGCTTTATTACTTTTATTTTTATCGTAACTGACGATAACTACCCTTTAAAGACAAATTTGGCTCTACCATACATACAAGTGACCGACCAGGGCAACTCTTAAAACGGCGAATAATCCGATAGTTTGTGCATAACTATGTACAAGTTAAACTCATGAGTGGGGAGGGGATGCACTTTGCTATGAGAGTGACGTGGAAAAAAGATTATGTGATGTTCCCCATTCCTAGTGGGTAAACCATTTTTTTTTCTAGTTATGGGGTAATTCAAGTTAATTTGGGAATTTAACTTACGCTTACACATGTCATTATGACCTTTGCTCCTTACACAATGATACAATCCGACTGTAAATTTACACTTTCAGGCCACAACATCAGGTTAGGGGGTCAAGGGTAAGCCAGAAAAGAGGGCGCCCCTTTTTTCAAAACGTTAACCGCCTACAGTAGTTTTGTCTTGCCTCCCATTTTTGCTTACATCCAAAAATACTTCCCTTTAGTTACAGGTTTAAATGATTTGTTTTTCTCTACGCCCAAAATTTTAAGCTAAGCTTCCGTAACTCCACATTAGGTGGCATCCCTGCTCACATCCCAGCAAGTATTGCCACCTGTCCCATACTTTTCGTTTGGGCTGAGACATTGTGTGCTTTGTTAATGTCGGCCAGGGTAGCGTGAGAGGCTACCATGCTCCTTCAGCGGCTATGGGAACTATTCTGGCCAATTCTGGACAATCTTTTGGCCCCGACGATGATCGGAGGTTTCCCGGATCGAATCCCCGGGTTGGCACCTCCCTTTACCAGATATTTCTTCATCTCTAAAAGTCTAGTAATGTTCAAAACTGAGCCGGTTCAGCCATACAAGCATTAAGTTGCTTCGGCTGACTTAAGGCTCAAAGAAATAAATTAAAAAAAAAAAAGTCCAATCTTAATTCTTTCAAAGATGTTTTGGACGAGTTGGATTGTGCTCGCATAAAAAGAAAACCCGGTGGTAAACACGCCGCACGCAGAAGGTGTCAGGCATGCGATTTCTGTGTTAGCCCCTGTGACGTTGGCCTCCAACATACTGAATCCAAGATCGCAAGTATTGAGAAAACACAAGTCACACCAAAAACAGTCCCAACAACAATGTTCGGTCTCGCGCTATAATTCAATTACCAGATGATCTGTGGTTTGCCCTCCGGATGGGATTCCGTAGTAAAATGACTAAGAAAGAAAGATGAAAGAAAGATGATGAATTTACCCTCAAAGTTTTGGAGGCAGAATTATTAATGAATACGAGAGGCGAAACCAGCCGGACCAACCCTCTCGAATATCATTCGAGTTGCAGTCGCCACTTGGCCAGTAGACCTTAAAAAGTACTAGCCATTTCAGAATTTATACTCGCCACATACCAAAAACATCTTGCACAATGCATGGTTTCTCTAACTTATGCATTTATAGAGTTGTAAAATTTTCTTTAACCCTAGTACTGATTGCAGAAAAGGCCATTGTATAGCCCTTGTAAACCTGAGCATAACGCCGCAAACCGTTCGTCTCTAGCTTATACGGTTCCAGAGATATCGCTATTTGAGCGGAATTTTTATTGCTAGTCGCCGTTTTGGCGAGTAGGGCTAAATTCCAAGTCGCCTACGGTTGATTTTAATTCGCCAAATGGTGAGTGGCGACTGACATTGGAGAGGGTTGAGCCGGACCCAATAATCATTAGCGATAACCTGAACGACCACACCTCATCGATGCACAACCAAGGATCTTGAAGAAATATCCAAGGAACAGGGTGGACGAGGTCCTCGAAATTCGAAGAGCCCTAATCAAAGACGTGATTCTAACAGAAGAGTATTCAAGTGCTATTCATATCAAGTATATGGACATTGTGCTTGAGATTGTCCAACCAACAAGCAATTCCACACCCGAAACAGCACCACATCGAATCAGTCGTCAAGAGGAAGACAAAACGTTCAAGCTGAAGCAATATCTGTAGGGGCATTCTGCAAATGAGATACAGTGAACTCTCGACTCAGCTGCTACGCACCCTTTTTGTAACACGAGAAAATGGGTCACAAACTACAAAGATGCAGACATTCGACCAGTTGCACTTGCTGAAGGAACATCATTTGTGGTATTGGTGACGTCAGACTTATTGTTACCACTGATGGAACAGCAATCCAAGTGACATTAGGCTTACTGAATGTGATGTTTGCCCCAAACATGAGAAGGACCTCCTTTCTGGTATCCAGATTTATCAGATTTATACAATATCTACAGACGACAAAAGACTTGTAGTAAACAATTTTCAAGGACAACCTTATACGAAAGCACCTTTGAAAGGACAAAAAGCTTCTTAGCTCAGAATTTGGCATAGAGCGTTAAATAAACGATTCACACCAATTAGGTTACTTTTCATGGTAGTATATTTGGATGAATGTGAAAACGAAGTTGTGTGTGGAAACCAGACGTTACTTTGGTGCACTGCTTCTTGAGGTGTCCACTTTGTGCAAGTGATTCAAGATTCCTTGCTTGGATAGAAAACGGAAAAAGAAAATGTACAAGATAACTGGCTGTGAAGGTGGGCTAACTCGCCTATTCATTCTGGCAAGCAATGCTAGCACCACTACCAACTAGAACGAAAGAGCCAGGTTGATGCAGTGTCCTATCAAACACGCACCACATGAAGTGAAGGATGGCAGGCTGCAGTAAAATAAGCATAGGCAACCTCCATGTCTATCGGTACTGCACGTTTCCAAACTTTCGGAAACTTCCCCGTTAAATGCTGACAGACCCCATCTGAAAGCTGGACATGTGGGATCTTACATATTGCCTTAATGCTGAAAAGTAGGCGAGACCCAGTGACCTTTTTGGATCCAGTGACTATTAGTCGTGCACACTACTCACCATTCAGCAAAGTTTAACCTCTGCAGCCGTGGTTGAGAATACAGAACAGGATCAACTCCCCTCCCTCCCCCAACGAAAAGATAAGAAAACTTATATCAGTAGTTTCGGCATGTAGGCATTGTAGTATTGAAACTCTTTAGATGCTGATGTAGCTTGATGAGACTGCCTCATTTTGCCTAAAGTTGCATGCATAACTCGGGAACAGTTGAGATTTCTGAATTTTCAGGATGATATGGAGTGTCTTCTATTTGACAATTAAATGACAGCATCTTATTGCAATTTCATTGCTCAAGGCTATTTGCTAGTAAACCATGAAAAGCTAACCTGTTCTGATCAGTAAAAACCATTGTTTATGGCTGATCTCTAATGGTAAACTAATCCATAATAGCAAGATAGACTGGGCTACTTATGCTGCAACTCTTCCAATACGGTACAGTACTAACTGCAACATCTAATTAGGTCTAATCTGACCCTGATGAATTGCAGGATGAATATGGGTAAAATATGTTCAAAATAAAATTTGAGTGGCTTATCTTGAATAAAATTACTAAATACAGATGCAAACCTATTTACGTTGCCTTTTGGACTTAAATCGAACCCAGGACCTATGGAACCAAAGGCCAAGGTCCTACCGCTAAGCCAGACTGACACGGCCTTGAATAAAATTAAATACAATATCGAAACAAACATTTAGAGATATTCACTTAGATTTTAGCCTAACTATTGTAATGTAGCCCGTATAATCCTCCCTAAGAACCATCACATGGACAAGCTAAATTAGGACATGGCCAATTCCACACTTTTAGTTTCTATCAGCTACAGTTACTAAACATACTAACCCGACTACTGACAAATGAGAATTGTTTCTTTAAGAACAAAAGGTAGGCTAGGCCCCGACTTATGCCTATACTTTAAAAATGTTTTGTTTATATGCAGATTAAATATGAATTAGGTTGCCTAAGCTAGTTAACAATGATACTAAAGTAATTTATTAAATTTATTTATACTGTTGCAATACCAATTATAAAAGAGGTTTAATGGAGCCATCCTGCATACTTTCAACTCATGCACAATAAGCAAAGAGCTTTCTTGGATGTTGTCCAAACTACATTATTGAACGATCTTCTTTTCAATCTAAATGGTGTTTATCACGTGGGGTCATCACGCATTAGAATAATGCAGTCGCCTTACATTCATCCAAGTCTTTTTTCCGCCACCAAGACTAACCTAAGTAACGGTCTATACAAAAAATAAATAATACTTGTGATGGCATAAGCACACAGTTAGGTTTCAGAATTAGGATGCAGTTTCTTACAATATAAAAAATGATCAAATAGGCTATATTACATTTGATCAGGTTGTAAGCCTACCCACTTTGAACTATAATATTAACTTTGGTAAGTTAACTTGTCTAAATGTCTGTCCTGGCAATAAACTGTCACACAATTCCGCTGAGATTTTAACCCGTTTTTTTTTTTTAATTGGGCCCTATTATTACGAAAACTAAGGCTATAGACTATGATGGCAAAGACAAATGAAAACCATCGAAATTAATGCAATGCTCCATATACAAACTATGTATAATAATTACACTGTTACTGATACCACTACTACTCGGTGCTGTTTTGCTCCGCGTTGCGATCATGAAGCGCCATCTCTTGGCGACACTAGAATCTACTGGAGCCACTGGAAAAGACATCCGAGACTGACGCTGCCTTTTGTAGCCACTACCAAATTCTCAGCGCTATCTCTGATGAAATTGAATTTGCATTTCTCTTCTCGCCGATCAGACATAAGGTTGTTCAAAATTTACATGCGATATGGTCCACGAGCATCGTCTGCTTTCCTTCACGGGAGGAGCGTTTGAGAGGATTTAACGCATAATGCCTACAAAGGCAGGGAGGGAGCCACCTGCAAGGAACTGCAGTGTTGCCGAGAAGCAAAAATTCCTGAAGATAGGTTATAAGTATAGGATATCGCCCGATTCCCGAGTGCTGAGAACTAACATTGTCGAGGGCCGCAGGTCCGAGCGATTGTTAGTTCTTTGCACGAGGGAAGCAGGCGGTCTCCCGATGTCTGCAGCTTTAACCCAACAATGAAGCAGCACGCAACTCCAATAATGATGTAGTGCACGGATCAGTCCAACAATGCAAGGCGGAAAAGAAAAAAGCGTTTGCGTATAGTTTTCTATTATGGCTTCGGATTTGGTATTCGAGGTTTTGTTTGATTTGTAGATTGATGGAGATATTTAGGAACAGAGTACGGAACATAATGTTAAGATGGTTGTGTCGGAAGTTGGTGCGCAAGATCGCCCTTACGTTGGGGCTGAAGCCACCCCTATTTTCGCCAATTTTCTTTGCCTTCTTGCCCTTTTGGTAGACAGAATCATGAAGAAAATCTTTTATAAAAAATAAAAAAAACCGTTAAAACAAAGGTTTTTTCGACGATCCGTAAAACCAATTAGGCCAAAATAAGGCGCATCCCAAAAAAAAGGTCCTCAGAAAAAGCCCCTCCCACTCCTTTTTGTGTTTGCCGTTCGGTGGGCGCCCTTGTCAGTGCGTCCGACATTTTACATGGAAACTAACAAAGCAAACAAAAATGTACCGTTGAAACTACAGATTTTAAAGAAAGTTTTAAAGGAGCAACTTATATTTTCACAATGGGCGTCAAATGAGTTTTAATGCTTGAAATGTTAACGATATTGTCCGTTTTCAGAATTTATCATGGTGAAAAATAACTTGCCATTTAGAGAGTAAATTAAATTTACAGAATGGGACGTGTAACACAGGTTTCGTTTACAAATAATCGAGTGCTGAGGTGCAGAGAACAGCCCTTTTTCATTGTTGTGTCCTTCATCGTTGTATTGTAATCGAGTGCTGAGAACTAAGTAACTAGTTCTTAGCCTCCGTTCATTGTTGTGTTCCTGGATCCGTGTATTGTTACAAGAGGGCTGAGATGCGGATATCGGTAGATAAGTGTCTGAAACGTCTAACTTTAGTGTGCTTTCACGTATTTTGTGGATCATAATCACGAGTAAGTTAATTTTTAACAATCTTATAACATTTCTGATGAATACTAAGAAATACAAGCATGATTAGACAAACCAACCAGCTGGTAGCCTATAGGCTATCCACTATCTTATCTACATTTACGCAGATGTACAGCAGCTGGACTCGAACACCATCATTGGCATCACAACTATGCAGAGAAACAGGTCACTGTTAAAGTCTGTTGTTGTTGTCTGAACACAGGTGACGTTTGTTAATGCCACGGTAAAGTTATAGTGCGAGCATGTAATTGGCATATGAAACTACATCGTCGAGCCAAGAAAAATAGAGAAAAGTTAGCCTGTCCGGGAAAAGAAGCTAAACTGGATGTCCTGGGATGCATGATAATAAACAACTGGCCTTGGAGAGGTAAAAAGTATCAAAATTAATAGTCAAGTGGTAACTTGTAGGGATGTGCCGATTATCGGATTCATATCGGTATATTGCCAGTTATCGGAGGCGATTACGATATATCGGTACTGCCGATGTTCACCTCCGATGTGCCGATACACCGTATTGGATCAAATACACGCCACACTTTTTTCGATGTATACGGAAACGGACATAACTTCGCTAAATATTGACCAATTTTGACATTCAAATACACAATTTTAACCCTTTTTTCGCCAGCTATCTAATAGTGCAAACCACAAGTCTTTAGCTCCACCCGTTCTTAAGTTATGTATTAAAAACCATTTAACTTAGTTTAAAAACAAACATCGCCTGCAAATAGGTAAGAAAAACTGCTGCTTACTGGTATTTTAGGACTAATATATCATAAAGTGCTCATCTGTTCATTAATTAATATCAACATTTTCACGTATTTAGATTTCTACATCTTTACAATTGTGCAGAAAATGTTTGGGTGCATGCACTTTTTCTGTGGGGTAAGGTCTGGAGAAATAGCTGCAAAGAAAAAGAGCTTTAGTAATACAAATTTTTTAGTTTTCTTCAGGAGGCTATGTTAAATATACGTTTTTTCTTATAGTACATCGGCAGCATATACTGTATCACATGCACTTTCACTTTTTGCAAAATATCATTATTTAGTGTTATATTGGCATTCTGTTTTGACAGTAATCGGTATCGGTACATCCCTAGTAAATTGGCCGGCCGAACCCTGCAATGAGGTATAACATGTTTTTTTTTTTTTTTTGCTGGAAGTTGGCCTTCTTTCAGATCGTGCAGGGTGCCCACCTGGCACCTTTGGGGAATATACAGGGTGGAACAGATAACTTTACCCAATAGGCCTATACATAGCAATGCTACATAAATAACAAGGATGCACTACACTGCATTAGTAATTCGATGTGTTGTATGGCAGAATAAAGAAAAATATGTAATTGATGTATGCAGTTTGTAGCGGCAGACATACCAACTGGACACTACTAAAAAATCTGAATGTGTGGTGTACTGAAGAATATCTATTGCACATTATATTTGAAAAATTGTCTCGTAACTTTTGCTACTACAATACGGCAAATGAGCCAGAATCTTGTGTGCGACGATGCAATCACTGACCAGATAAATTTTCATCGGATGCCGATATTGGTTTTCTTATAAAAAAACAACAAACTGAAAGCTTCGTTGTTTTACAGTTTCCCGTTCCCTTTGTTCTTTTCATCCGACTTTTACGTTTTTTAAATCTTCAAACACCATATTTTCAGTAAATTCACCCGGTAATTAGGGGGGGGGGAGTAGGAGAAGTCATATTGCGCTGAGGGTACGTGAGGTTGACTACTTTAAATTTATTTATACTTTTTAGACAATAAGTTAAAATATTCACACGAAAATTGTGACAAATTCCACATTGAATATAACACTGCAATTTCATGTGGCCAATTTTGTTAGGTTATTCAATACAAAGTACTTGTTTTACTAGCATTTTATAATTATCTTTATTATTATTATTTGTAATTTTAAATCTGTTGGTAAAACCAATATCGAACCAATAAAATTTGCACGAGTCTTCCTGTTACGGATTTAAAAAAAAAAAATCACGGAATTAGAGGCCAGGAGGAATATTCCGCCATTCCCTTCCTGGCCAGTCCGCCTCTGTAAAAATAGGGCATCATTCGCTTTGTTCACTCGTTAATAAGAAACACCACCACAAATAAGCGTAATAAAATACTGTAATATATCGCACCCGGAATGCAGCGAGGCTGTGCGCGCCTCGCATTCAATGTACCGTCCAGAATCCAGCGAAAAATTAGGTGTCCCATCAGATTACCGCTAAAAGTAAGTGACGACTCACTTTGTATTGTACTTCGCGATAAGAGAGGACGCAATCTCGATGTCTACGCATAGTCTCTAACCGACCGCAATTTGAAGAGCAGACTTGCCGAAATGCGCAGTTACAAGCCGCAATTTTTCGTACGAGTGTACACCTATGATGACATTTGGTTGACGTCATCCACAAATCGTATACTATCGGGCGACAGCTTTTCGATGAAGGATCTTGTTAGAGGTTATTATACTTCAAACGTCTTATGTATATTCTGTGGAGCATAATACCTTTTGTACTTGCGCACTGTAAGTGACCCACCCACATACGTGAATTTGGACGCATCACAACTGAGCAAATGTGTGTGGTTTTTGAGGAGATGTTGCTGACGTAAATCGCATTCACCCGTTTTTTGCCACAACCGCATTAATTTGACGTGTGACACGTCGAATTAAAAAGATGACTGTGTCCTCAAAATCTAACGCAAGCCCCCCAAAAAAAGACATGGATCAGAAAACTAGATTGGTGTTTCAATCTCATAATTGCTAAGAAAAAAAATGGATTTCATCAATTTGGACCAAAAATAAACCCAAACAAAACTTATGGGTTCCCGCCAAGCTTTTCGGCCGTGTGAAGTCCTGATATCAAACGCCAAGCTCTTTCACCAAGCTAATCCCACCGACTAACACAGCAAACGTTAAATGAAATAATTGAAAATTGTGCCAAAGCAATTTTCGTATATTTTATTTAACCTTCGAACTATTACTTGGTGGAATTAGCTTGGCGAAAGAGCTTGGGGTTTGATATCACGACTTCACAAGGCCGAAAAGCTTGGCGGGAATCCGTAAAAAGTTTTGTTTTGGGGTAGATTTGTATTACTGGAACCTATGTTGCTCTTTTATTATTCATTTAATGAAATCGGAGTCGTGTTCTTAGTTCTCCAACTGTCGTTTTACCTGTCCCAACCCACATAATTATGAGCTGTGGGCTCACGATTTTTTTTAGCATAAGCAGTTATTGTATTTATTTAAATTCTTGTTTTCTATTAAAGTTTATTTAAGCTAATGAAATAACAAAGATGTTGCAACCGTATCGCAATTTGCCCATCTCTAATAGCAGAAATTATTTGCTTTCCATTCAAGGCATGGGAAAAATTAATTGTCTATAAATAAATCAAGGCCGAGAACAAGGAACAAGTTATCAATAACAGGTACAAAACGTCTTGCTGTTTGGCGTTCTGTTCCACATGAACACCACGGCATCAGTTAGACAACACAAATTGTTTGCTGTCTTTCACGGAAAATTCCAATCCTGTAGCTTAAATAGTATTTTGTGAAACTCCAATGGTGCTACGACAGGCCTACCAATAATAGAAAACAAACTTATTAAAATAATGCCTACAAGGTAATGATGTTGTTGACGAGCTAAAATGGAAGGTCATTATCTCCACGACGTTTAGCGTAGTTTTATAGACAGATATCCTAGAAGAAGAATTTGAGCTACTGTTTCATACATGCAAAATCTACCAAAGTATCTGGTATCCACAATGTAAAATTGTCTGCTCAGAATGCAAAATTGTCTGATGAAAGGCATGTTTTTTTGTAGCCTAAGTGAGCAAAAAATGACATGAATTGTCGGTTTTTATCTGATGATGGCGATTTTATCGGGCATCCTAGATAGCAGGATACGGTACGATAGGTTTTGCATGTGTACTGTTTGCAACCCCAACCAGTCTACATACCCAGCCCCCGACCCCTGTTTTTATGGTGTTGATAATATCACTAAATAAATCATCAGGGTTGTAGTACGCTATTGATTTAGCTCTTCGACCAATAAAAAGGTCTTGTTGAATAACTAAATAAAATTGATCGGAGGAAATTTTGGCGAAATTTCTCTACAGTGGCGAAACACTTACGGTCGTGCCAGTTTTGCCACGAAAAAAATTTTTCGTACAAAAATGAAGTGGCATTTTTGACGAAACATGCCACCGTTAGTTGCACTTACCCCACTCACCTTTTTCTAAAATCATTGATTTTCGTCACCTTTTTTATAGTACACGTTAGTGTAGGGCAGTACCAGAAATTTTTCAGCCGGTGCCTGTACCAAGCTTAGTACCCCGGTACTGAGTTTTCTTCGGTACTAATTAATGAAGTGTTAGGCTATCTGGTAGGCTATTATAGTGCTGTGGTGCCAACAACCGATTTTTAAATAATAACACATTTTATTGAAAAATATGTGTTGTTGATATAGTTTTAATGGAGAAATTTATTGTGCGCCCCCCCCCCCGCAGATTTAATCTTACCACACGCTTCAAGCATATTTGATATAAAAAAACATCTAAGTTTGTAGTTAATGTGCTATCCAAGCAAAAATGAAAATATAAACAAATGCTGGATGTAGGCTAGCATCAAAGTTATGCAAATTTGGCTCCACTTTTGAGAATTACCACTGTTTGACTGTTGCACTGCTTTAAGCCCTACAACTGGACGACTAGATGAATTATTATAATAATTTTAGCACCTTTTCTCATATTAAAACAATTCCAGCATTTTAACAATGCATGGTATTTGGCAACGCCGAACATTACTACACATTTTTTTTTATACTACTCTATATTCCTGTCACTGTTTCAGTCACTATGTCAATGCTTTACAAGTGAAACCAACAATGTGGCTTTATTTTATCTTTAGGTTCCATTGAATTCTAACATTCAGCATCTACATAATATGTACTGTTTTCCTGCACTTTGCTTAAAACTGACTTCACTATGCAACTGAAAAAACTATAGGCTAGCCTACCCATAGTTAAAATCAAATGTAATAAAAAGTGGAGTTTTAACTTCTTTGGAAGGAATGGTGTCACGACAAATCTAATTCAAGGTAAATGCCACCAACTGCAAGTCTGTAGCTTGTGCGGTTCAAATGTTATGAAAAATTCAACTTTGGCGTGCAATTTTGCACTCCAACAAGAGTTGCATCAGGAGTGCATAGTGAGATTTTGGAGTGCAATTGGCCCCATGCATCTAAATATTTCAATCCCTGGTATAGCCCTTAGAGCACAACACTGCAAACAATTGGTCTCTAGCTCGTACAGTTCCCGAGATATCCCTATTTGAGCGTTATCTTCTATTGCTAGGGTAGTCGCTTGTGCGGCAAGTAGGGCTAAATTCCACGTCGCCAAACTTTGTGAACTTGGCGATTTTCGTTCGCCAAATGGCAAGTGGTGACTGGCAGAGTCAGAGAGGGTTGTGCCAACCCTGTTGTGGCGAGATGTCACTTCATTTTGTTCAGTTCTAATAGACACAATGCAATAGGCGTAGCTAGGCAACAATTGTGGTTTTTTTTTTCTGCTACCGGTTTTTTTTTATGCGTTTCGATAAACCACTGCACACTGATGTCTGACACAAACAGAAATGTGATTTTCTGTTGTGGAAAATTCCAAGGGTATTCTAGGACTTGAGAAATTTGTCACGTTTTTCAAACACTTTTCCGGTGTGGAATTTCATTTATTTTCCAGGACAATTCCAGGTTTGTAAGAACTCCTACAAACCCTGTATAATTATAAGATGATTCATGTAGAGACAAGGCTTTTAGAGGCAAAGATACACAAAAAAAATGTTGCCTAGCTTTAAGTCCTCGAAAAGTTGAATCCTACTTTTTGTATAAACTTAGAAATCATTGTTGAGATAATACAAAAGCCGTAGTAAAACAATCAACATAGCCTACTTTACTGCCATGTCTTGCCAGTTTTCTAAATTTGGTGAAAATGGTAATAAATGTTGCTAATGCTAGGCCTACTTTATCCAAATAATAAAGATGGTAGGTTACCTACCATACTAAGACAATGAGTCTTTTAAATTCCTTCCACATAGGCCTTGGGGTAAAGTTAGCATGCGTTCAGCAAACTGAGGACCATCTACATTAACACTAACAACATGCAGGCAAAATGAAATGAAAAAAAAAGAAAAGTTAACCATACTGTTTTTCCACCCTAAAATAGGAAAGTTAAGCCCTCAGCTTGCAAAGAGAAATTGTGTAAAGCAGTCAGTTTATTACTTCGAATCTCTCAAAAGTTTTGAATAGCCCAAGTAGCAGACAGACATTTCTTTCTTTTTTTCTAAGTGACCCGTTAACCCACATAAATATAGAGCAGACATCCAAGGCTGTATCTTCAGTTTAATTATGCTACGATTCGTGGCCTGCTCATCAATGAATGACCTTGCTGCACATACTACGTTGGTGCAAAGCCCTTTTTCCTCTTCACCAATGTTGACCAGCATATTAACATTTTTTACATGGCCAAATACAAAACTTTAGACTAGGCTAATACTGGAGTAAAATTAAAATAATTTAAATTAACTGGGGGGTGGGGGGTTTTACAGTGACGGACTGACCAGCAACCTTTACAAATGTGAATTGTGTGGTACTTGCCACTTGGCCGGTATTCATCAAAATGCACTCACCATTGTCCATTGCATCCTCACCATGTGGATACAATTTTAGTAGTTGTGCTACTAATTAATGCTTAAATATTTTTTTCGCATAAAATCTAACTCACCAATCAGCTAAATGGCTAGCAACAGTATTGCATAATTGGTTGGAGAGCCCTTGCAATTCTGCATGCAACGCTGCCAACCACTTGTTTCTACATAATACGGTTCCCTAGATATGACAATTTAAGCATCAGGGTTTGATAATCGGTCGCCAGTTTGGCGAGTAGCTCTAAAAACCAAGTTGCCAACTGCGAATTTTCCTCGCCATTTGGCGAGTAGCGACAAACATTGGTGAAGGTTGCTAGCCAGGGAAGGAAGGGCGGGATATTCCTCCAGGCCTCCGACTCTCAGATTTTTTTTAAATCCGTAATAAGCAGTAAACTGGCCACATGAAATTGCAGTGTTATGTTCAATGTGAACTTTGTCACAATTTTCGTGTGATTAGCCTATTTTAACTTTTGTTACACCTAAAAAGTGCAAATAAATTTAAAGTACTCAACCTCACGTACCCTCAGCGCAATACAATTTCTCCTACTCCCCCTCCCTCCAAATTAATGCGGAGTTTACTGAAAATATGGTGTTTGAAGATTTAAAAAATGTAAATGCCTGATGAACAAGAACGAAGGGGTCGGCAAACTGTAAAACAACTAAGTTCTCAGTTTATTTTTTTTATCAAAACGAATATCAGCGTCGGATAAAAACATCTGGTCAGTTATTGCATCGTCGCACACAAGATTCTGGTTCATTTGCCATTATGAGACAACATTTTTTAATATGCCTATGTGCAGTATAGTAGACATTGTTCAGCACCATGCATTCAGATTTTTTAGTAGTGTCCTGCTGGTATGTCTGCCGTTCCAATTTCATATGTAAATTGCACGTTTTTTTTTATTCAACCATACGACACGTCGAATTACTAAATGCAGTGTTAGTGCATCCTTGTTGTAGAGTCGATTTACACTTATGCGAAAGGTTTGTCTGTGTGTTCGTGCTATAACGTTTTTACAAATTATCAGATTTCTGTCAAATTTTGCACACAGATTCTATGGCACATTTCTAGGTCTAAGTTCGAAAATGGCTGGAATCCGTCGGTGAAATCCTCCACTAGAAATAATCAAAGATTTTTCTTCGCAGCAAATGTACGAGGATCGTTATTTTTTCTTCAGCCCACTGACGTCATCCATCCACCGACCTACGGCTGGTAACTCTGTAACGTTCGTCAGCAGCTGACGTCACCATCCACTGACCAATGACTGGCGTTCGCTTCAATTATTCTTCGTCCCCGACGTTTGCCCACTGATACGTATGAATAACTGGACTGGCATGCGAAATTAATGTAGACTTGGGCTATCTGTTTGGACAATCGTTCATGACTTTAGTTACTACATTTTTTTTTTTGGGGGGGGGGGGGGGAGAAATATTTAAAATGACTTCTACTGAATGACATTTTTTTTTCAGGGAGGGGGAAGAGCGAATTCTTAAAACTACTAATGGCCAATAACTTTGTTATCTAGTTATTTCCACTAAACCAGTCGGGCCGTGTGGCAACGTTGCCGTCGATAAATGAAATTTTCAAAACGCCAGGACCAAACGGTTTGGAGGCCAACAGGGCACCGCCCCTGCCAGAAAACAGCCAAAACTGTGCTAAATATTTTGAACGCTGACTCAGTTCACTATTATTCTAATTAAACTTTCAGTTTTAAAAATGAAACCTATGGAAGAATCGTAGTAGGCTCGTCTTTTTAAGCGAGAGGTGTGCGCCGTCACGCCATGCCATCGCAGCTGATCAAAAACTAGAAACGCAAGTGACCTCTAGTTTTACAGGTTGCTTACGCACCGTGTAACCGTATCCAAGATAACAAATGGATTTTTGGATTGCATCCTTTAAGGAATAATTAAATATTCACTGGTGTTAGGCAATTAAGTCTAGCCATATCGATTACTGAATTAGCAAGAGAAAACAAATCGACACTTGCCATAATTGGTTTAAACCAGTTTATTTTCATTATGAAATTGTCTCCCTCATCCCTCCAGAACCAGTCCAGTTCTTACTCTATACCCTATTGTCAAGGTCATGCAACTGGCGAGTGGAGAGGAAGGGTAATGGTTGAACCACGAGACTGGATTTGAATGACGAGCTTTTACAATAGGCCTATTTGTAAAGGACACCTGTTCATTGAATTCAGAACAAAATTACGTAATACTAACCTTTAGAATACAAAGGTCAATTTTTAAAAAGGTTTCTGTTTTGACTGCAAAGTTTTTTTTTATACACATTGCTAGGCCTATTCTGGTCCTTGTTTTAAATCTATTACCGTGATTGGGTTTTTTTTCCCGGGGTGGGCTAAATCCGCAAACTTATAATATAAACTATGCTTGGTGACAAAATTACAAATTGTACTCTTTTGCGACCAACAATTTTATCGTGGCGACTAATAATCAGTCCTCTAGTCACTATCTACTAAAGAAAAATTCTAATCTGATGCCGTTTGCTTTCAGTCTGTTTACTGTATCAGCTGTATGTTGCTGTAACTCTTGTTTTGATGCCTTTTCTGGTCTCGCTAATGTAAATGGCCTCGCATTCACCACATGGGGCACGATACACTCCCTCTCTGGTGTTCACAACTTTCTTCAGACATTCTTCGTTTCTCTCTTTTTCTCATATTTTGATCCATCTTTCCTCCTCGTGATTTCAGCTTGTCAATGAGCAAACTGTCTTTTAGGCATTCTCCTTTCTTTACATAAACCTCAACTCTCTTCACCCGGAGCACTCTTTGAAATTCTTCTGTTACACCTCTACTATGCTTAGTCCTACTCTTGGTTGCCCTTTTTGAAAGAAATGAGAAGGAAGAAGACAAGGAAGTCGAAGGGCAACCAAGTAGGACTCGCCTTTATTAGAGATGTAACAGAAGGAATCCAAAGAAGTGCTCCGCAACCCTTTCGAATGTCAATCTAGTAGCAGTCGCCAGTAGACCTTAGAAAGCGCTCGCCATTTCACAATTTCTACTCGCCGTACAACAAATACGTCTTGTACGATGCATGGTTTCTCTAATTTACGCATTAACAAAATTGTGCAATTTTCTTAAACTCAAGTAGCCTATTAATGCAAAAAACCCGATTATATAGCCCTTATAAATCCGAGCATAACACCGCAAACCGTACGTCTCTAACTTATACGGTTCGGTTCCAGAGATATCCCTTTTAATGGCATGCTCGATAGCTAGTCACCGTTTGCACGTCGCCAACTGTTGATTTCCATTCGCCAAATGGCGAGTGGCGACCGACATTGGGTAGGGTTGGTGCTCCGCGAGAAGGGAGTTGATACCTATGTAAAGAAAGGAGAAGGCCTTAGCCCAAAAGACTTGCTCATTGACAAGCTGACATCATGAGGAGCAAAATTGGATGAAAAAATGAGAAAAAGAGAGAGAAGACAGTTGTGCACACCAGAGAGAGAGTGTATGCTACCGCGTTGCATGTGGTAAAGGCGAGGCTATTTAAATTGGCGAGACAAGAAACGTATCAAAACAAGAGTAAAGCAGCATATGGCTGATACGAGAAACACATATACACCGCAGCCAAAATTAGAAGCTAATATATAGGAAAAATAGGAATTAAACACGCAAATTATACGAATTTTACACTCCATATAAAGGAATTTTCTAAGAAAAAAGTGCAAGAAAATTGAGTTCAACTTAAAGCCTACTTTATTTGACGTCAAGTGATACCAGGATGTATTGTGAAAATGGAGTACATTGTACTTCAGGGCTCGAAATGTCTTAGAAAAATTGCATAGCAGAAATGCGATACAAAATACAAATTTACATACCTGTCACGAAAAAATGATTAGCAACTTTTAAAGAATAATTTATTTAATAAAAAAAAACAATACAAAGAGTTTACTTTATTTGAAACAATAGCCATATTTGTTTCACTTTTACTTTCCTACACTCACGGAGGCTTGGTCAAGACTATGGCATCCAATGCACAATTAGACTATTCTGACCCGTGTCTGAAACGCCACCAACTAAATACTGTAGGTGATGGTAGGACCAATGATATCCCAGAATGCATGTGCGACGCTTGGCTTGCCTACAAAGTTAAGGGATTAACGTCTCCGTGTCAGACAACAGGATCATGCTGTTATGTCGTCCGAGTTGTGTCGCTAAACTGCGATACATTATTTAATTTTGTATCGCTAAAGTTTAAATTTGTGATCTAAATTGCGATGCGATACTGCTCATTTCGAGCCCTGTACTTGCATTTGGTCAGGCTGTTAATTTCACATTAACTCAAAAAGCATCCACTACTCAGACATTTTTTCTAGTCTGCAGGTTTTACATTTAGCCTAATATATTTAGGCCTATTCAGTTATTTTGTTTCTTTGCAGTATTTGTAAAGTAGCCATCAATCAGCTCAGGCCATCGGTCAAGCCATGTTTGCAAGTCGGCCGCAGTTGCCCGTGTCTTTGATGCCTGCAAGGTGCACTCTTGGCCTTCGACTTTTAAAACCACAGCCTCTAATAGGATATACTTGATGTTGACCAAGCATTGAAGAAGGCAGTCGCAAGTCGGCAAGATACAGGCCGTATAGGCAAGGTGCACCTACTGCAAGAAGGCAGAATAGGTGATAGGGCTTATAATCTATGTTGCGTGCCGAGTCATTAGTGGCCCCAATTTTAACGGAAGTTCAAGTGATGCAACAAACACTGCGGAGACACAATCGTGTAGCGACGTCTTACGGGTTCTCCAAAAAAACCAGGAAAATAGGAAATATAGAATTTTTTCACCAAATATAGGAAAATAAAGGAAGCTGCGCACCCATGGAACCAGAGACTGAAAACAAACAGCATCACAGTTCACCACATGGAAGTTTCGCACAAGATCGACTGGGTAAGAACCAAGACTCTAATAATGTCTTACTCTAACAGAGACACGCACCTGAGAAATCAGGAATCCCTGACTATTCAACACGTCTGAGAGAAGGTCGTGCTGATAAATATCCAGGGACCATAGAAGCCAGCAATCCAGTTCCTGCTCCGAAATGAACTGAGAGACGATCTCGGGAGGAAGTGGAGAATCAACCCTACTAATATAGGAAGCCACGATGTGGGGATAAGGAAGTGCAAGGTCGGCCCTGGTAATATTGGAGGCCACGTTCCGTCCAACTGCCGAATTCGAATACCACCAGAGTCGACAGGAAAAAACGGTGGGCTTCGCCTGATGAAGATAGTTGGCTGTCTCCAGCTGTTATTTGACTCGAAAATTCACCAAGATATTGATATGTCTTTCAAATTTCACGTAATTGTGCTTCATTTTCCGACTACTGGCCAGTATGTCAAAGAAGTTTAATTGTTGCCTATAGTCATAATCTACTATAATAAACTTGCATTTGTGCCATTTTTAACAAGATTAAAACTAGGGATGTGCCGATTGTCGGATTCATATCGGTAATGCCAGTTATCGGAGGCAATTCAGATATATCGGTACCGCCAACGTACACCTCCGATGTGCCGATATACCGTATTGGATCACATATAAGCTGTACTTTTTTAGATGTATACGAAAACGACGATAATTTTGCTAAATATTGGCCGATTTTGACGACACCACTTTTTCCCTTTTTTCGCCAGCTTTCCAATGGTGCAAACCAGAAGTCATTAGCTCCACCCGTTCTGAAGTTATATATAAAAAAAACCATTTAACTTACATTTTTCAACAAACGTGGCTTGCAAATAGATAAGAAAAATTGCTGGTTGCTGGTATTTTAGAACTAATACATCATAAAGTGCTCGTCTGTTGAAAATATCAACATTTTCACATCTTTACAATTGTGTAGAAAATATTTGGCTGCATGTACTTTTTTTGTGGGGTAAGTCTCGGGAAAATGGGTGCAGGGAAAAAAGCTTCGTACTACACATTTTTTAATTTTCTTCTAATATTTTTATGAGGTTACATTAAATACAAGTTTTTTTCTTGCAGTATCGGCAGCAGAAACTGTATCACACTTTCATTTTTTGCAAAATAATCATTATTTAGTGTTATATCGGCATTCCATTTTAACCGTAATCGGCACATCGGCACATCCCTAATTAAAACCATTTTAGAATCATGTTGCTAATGCTTAGTCTTGTAGGCTATTAGTCTACGAGGTTACGGAAGCTTCTGAATCACAGCAATTAGGCCTAGCTAGTCTAGAAATCATCATTGTACGTGATCAGCACGAATTTTTTTTATTGAAAATTGAAAACTGGAAACATAATACAGGCCTAGCCAAAATGAGAGTTTTCTAGAATGCAGTGGCACCTGAGAAACGTTATTTTTATTTGTTTGGCCTAATAGAACAGCAAAAGACTTCAGCTGATCTGCGACCTACGTTGCCCGTCGCGCTAGATTTTGCCATAGGCCCTCTTGAGTAGATACAATTTCTAGTATGCTAATATAATGTGGTAATGTACTTGGGCATGCACACAGATTTGCAGACATACAACTAAAGAAATGATTTGGTGGCCGATTATTTAGTCGTTTAGAGAACAACTGGTGTCGACAACCAATGAAGAATGCAGGAAGACAAAAAAAAGAGTGCAGAAGGGAGATTTCTACCTTACAAATATTCAGTAGGCCTATGGGCCACTACCAACTTTACCATTGAATTTTAAGCAACTTAGCCCATCAACAACAGAGGAAAGTAGACATTGTTTGCCTTTATCTTGATGAGTTTGCTGATGCCCAATCCCCTCAGAACGTTTTTCCAGCTTTTTCAGGGTTAGGCCTATTATTGAAATAGCAGCCAGTTGGATATTTTCTCTTCAGACACTGATTTCTTAGTACAGCGTCTGACGCTGTGACACACAGTTTGTGTTATGGGAACCGCTGATTCAAGTTTAAGTTTCATGCTGCAAGTGCAAGTTCAAAGTTTGAAAAAACATAAAACCATCACTATGAAACTTGGCATGTCGCGCCGTAATACCCACCAACCCTCTCAAATGTCAAAAATGCAGTAGGCTAGACAAAATATGTTTGCCATTTACTAGTTTCTACTTGCCACTTAACTTTAGACCAATAGCCTGCACATATGAAATGGTCGGGGATTGTTTCATCTTACATTGTAAATTATCTAAAGAAACATCAAATGTGTATACGTAGACCGTCAGGTTTCGGACTTCGTCACTTTACCAAATCCCAGGTTTTTTCCAGTCTCAGACTAACCCTCTCGAATGTCAATCCAGTAGCAGTCACATCTTTGCCAGTATAGCCTAAGCTACCTTAAAAAACATATTCGACATTTCACAATTTCTTCTCACCACATACCAAAGGCTGTACCGAACAGATTTTGGCAGATTTAGTGCTGATCGGCAAAAATCGGTTCGGCAAACAAAAACCTACAGAGTTACGATTTTTGCCAGGCCCTTGACAATAAATAAATTCTGTTTCATCACATGTTTATTACCTTTTTTTTTTAAGTTAGGGTAGGCCTGCTTGTTTTACATTGTGTAGGCTATGGTTAATATCATACAAATAGCCTATTTACTTTTATTTGGGTAAAAAAATGTATTCCAATGTTTGCATTTGCCTACAAATCTGTTGGCCTACAATTTTGAGTAAGTCGGAAAAAAAATTATTAAAAATCGGAAGCGATTGGTTCGGTTAAATCGGATCGGTACACCAATTAATTTGTGGCTTATCGGATCTGAATCTGTTCGGCAGAAAAAATGCTGATCGGTACAGCCTTACCAAATACTATCTTGCACACTACATGGGTTTTCTAATTAAATGCATTTACGAAGTTGTAAACTTCACATACTATACCCCAGTAGTATGCTATTGTAGAAAAAGCTGTTTTAACATTTCCACAGATTGGAAATCTGAGCTTAATTCTCTATTGCTTTGGCTAGTCGTCATTTTGGACTAAATTTTTAAGTCGCCAACTGCCGATTTTCGTTCGCCAAATGGCGAGTGGCGACCAACAATGGAGAGGGTTGCCTCAGACGATCCATTATCCATGACATTTTTCTGTCGCCGTATTCAAATTTTGCGCCTTTTGCCTCTTTATGCCAGTTTTTTTTTTTTTGCAGGCCTAGCCTAATATGCCAATGCCAGCAACCAAAATCATGAAATCGTGCAAGTGGAGCAAACATTGTTGGATAGGCCAACATAACGGGAAAAAATGGTACGGGTTGGATGAACTTTTTTAATTTCTCTGGCAGACTGTAGACTGACATGCTTAGACGAACAAGCACTGAATCTTGAACCTTACACTCAGTTAATTTCGGGCTTTTCCAACCTGAAATGAACAACTGAACTGTCAGAATTCCATTGTTTTCAAGGCTTGGTAAGTATGTATGCATGCATGAACACTACTGTAGCCACAAATCAGATTTCTAACTGCATCCTTCTCCAGTGTCGGTAATGGTAGCCACTAGCCATCTGGCGAATGAACCAACTGTAGGCGACTTGAATTTTAGCTCATACACTCCAACGATCACAAATAGTACAGACAATTAAATTTTGATCTCAAGAATCGTAGCCTGTAAGCTAGAGACGAACTAGAGGGTTGAGGCGTTTTGCTAAGAATTACAGGGTTACATAATCCTTGTTTCTGCAATAATAGTACGGGTAGCAACCTCCACCAATGTCAGTTGCCACTTGCCAAATGGTGAGGGAAATTCAGCAGTTAGCGACTTGATTTTTAACCCTACTGGGCCTGGCCGAACAGCGAATAAAGCAAACCATGATGCTGAAATTGTCACTCTTGGGAACCGTACTAGCTAGAATTAAGCGGTTTGTGTCGTTGTGTGCAGAAGGGCTATTCAAAAGTACATTTAATATTGTTACTAGTCTCTTTTAAACTTGATTGGAGAGTTAAGATTATTGAAAACAATGTTTACATTATGTAGCAACACACTTGATAAAAGTTTTTCTACGTGGCAAGTAAGAACAGAAAAAGGAGAGTGAATTTTAATATCTACTGGACAAATGGCGAATGCCACAATTTTCACATTTTGAAGGTTGACAGGTAGGGTTAAAGAAAATTACACAGTGCAACAAATTAACGAATCTGAAAAACCATGCTTTATGTTAGATGTACTTGGCGATGTAGCTAACAGCAATTGCTCGGTTACGACCCAAGTGGCGACTGATTCATGGACATTCGAGACGGTTGTTGATGTACTGTTTCCAAGTTATGTCTAAGTTTTGAGTGTCACTTTCATTTGCTAGGCCTAGTGCCCATTTTGGCAAGTGGTAGACCTGGAGATTTATATTTTCAATCATTTGTCAACCTAATCGAGGGGGGGGGGGCGGATTTTTTATTTAAATTTTGACAACTGTTTAAAAAAAATTGTAACCACTTCGTAGATTTACGTTAAAGTTATGCTAGTTTTTTAACTATCATTACATACAATTAATTTGACACTGGTTTCAGGCATGAAAAACATCTTACAAGTCGAACTATAGTCTTAAATATGTTAAAAATTATTTAAATCCCTTTTCCATTCAACTTTGTACGTGGAAAGGAAATAGGAATGGAATTAAAAAAACGACTTTGGTGCTCTGCTTCAGACTCAATTAACTTGTTTTTTATTTTGGAATTTTTTTTTAAAGTAGTCTTCGTTAACCTCGTTGATCTATTGTGATCGCGTCAATCCACAGTGAGTGGTCAAAAAAAAAATGAATCGCCAACAAATATATTTCACTCGCCACGTGTCGAGTGGCGACCGTTAATCTGCACGTTTAGCAAGTGCGACTAAATCAAAACACCACTTGTTGGTGTTCACTCACCAAATAGCGACCAACACTGACAAAGGTGGGTGACAAACATAGAAAACTTATGAGGCTGACTTCCATAAACTTAACAGTTCTGTCAGCTTACATCTCACCAGTCGCCACTGGTAGAAAGGAGAATCCGCAGAGCCGGTCAAGTATGCTGGCACCTGGAGAATGCGCAACTTACCGACAGACTGTATGCTAAAAATTACTTTTACAGTTGACAATACTTTTTCTTAGAAGGAAATCCAGCACGGCCCACAAAGTTTAAGGGTTAAGCATTAACAATGGTTTCAATTCATCGCAACTAGACAAACCTACCTTTCAGTGTCGTCACCGTCTTTACCGGCGACATCCAAGTTGTCCAAGACTGGAGGAGTGACAGCTACCGATAGAGACCCTATCGCCTCGGCACCTTCAAGTGCCGACGACGTTAGAGAAATTGTTGATGGTCGGCTACTGGAAACACTGTAACCTTGCTGTTCAGATGACCCTGACTGCGGCTGGTTAGACATAGATAAAGGTGGCACTATGTTTGAACTTTGTTGTGAGTTTGATGGAGCATTTACCTGACCAACACCATAATCCCCTAAAGAACTAACAGACTGTGGCACTGTACTTGGAAGCGACTGACTCTGTGGGGGCATATTCGACGGTTGAGGCACACAACTTTGGCTCTGCTGCTGTTGTGGAACCTGTTGCGTCACGTTAGTTGGCATGCCCGATGACTGACTCAAATTCGAAACAGCAGCATTTCCTTGCTGATTCACAGGCTGACCATGAGAGAAATCGGGGGGTATGTGGGACCCTTGCTGTTGATGGAGGGAATAATCTCCTTGAGGCATATTGTTACACTGCTGTTGTTGCTGCAGGTTTTGACCAGGGCCCATAGATTGCGCCTGTGTGTATTCGCCTTGTTGGTGTATGTACTCCTGTTGCGGAGGAACTCCTTGTCCCATGTGTGACTGTTGATGAACATTCATGAATTCCGTCTGGTGCATGTTCATATAATCACCTTGCGGAGGCATGTTTTGTGGGATCCCATAATCCCCCTGCGGTGGCATTGGCTGTGTCTGAGCATTGTACTCTACCGGCATCATCCCAGTAGATACAGGGGGAGGACCCCCTTGATGAACCTGAACATAGTCTTGGTGAACCTGGCCGTAATCAGGATGTGCTTGACCGTATTCCGTATGGTGCATGCCGGTTGTAGGCACATTGGACGCAGCACTGTAATCTCCTGTAGGAGCACATGCAGGGCCAGGCGCCCCTTGAAAATCATTCTGGGTCTGGGGAGTTGATATCGTACCGCCCCCACCACCAGTTTGTGGGACGTAAAATTCACCTCCCTGTTGTGGGATGGCTGCATTTGGTTGGCCCTGCAGGGGAACGGGTAAACTTCCGCCGTGGTGCAGGGGTATTTGTTGATTTGGCATCATGGAAGTAGGGGGTGCATTCCCTTGTTGTGGTAAACCTAAACTTTGCCCTTGATGCTGCTGCTGCTGGGCAGTCGTTACCATGTTTTGTTGGTAGTCCGTCACACCTTGTTGCCCCATATTTTGCTGAGTTTGTCCCGATACTAAAGGTGGTTGCTGGATATTATGTTGTTGTTCACCCACAGTTACACTATGATGCACAGCTTGCACTGGAATTGCATGATGCTGGCTATCAGATTGTTGATAAAACATTTCTTGTCCAATAGGTATTTCAATATACGACTCGCTGTAATGAACTGAACTAGCGGCACTCGAGTTTCCCGAACCACCTCCTTCCCTTGTATCGCACGACTCCGTCTGCGAGGACGGAGGTGGATCTAGGAAGTCCATACAGATCCATCGTCCACGCTTGAACGGTTCCGTGCTTTCGATTTTCACAACCCGAAACCTGGTGTGCCAGGGTATGGACCTGTCATGAGCAGCGTCTTCGGGATTGTTGACGTTCACATTACCAACTTGTTGGGAAGAAGCGTCCCCCTGACCGTTATTTGGCAGATGCTGCAACAAGGGATGATGCATGGCGGCGCCCACGACCGTCGGAGGCATCATCGGAATCTGATCCACCGAACTGAAAGCGTCCTCCGAAGAGTAGTCGTTGTCCAAGTCTGTTGTTTTTGAAATGTCCAACAGTTCGGAACTGATGTCCTCCGTATGGCTTTCGTCCAAATCGTCCGCACTATCATCACCACCGTCGTTACTGAGTCGAGAACCAACAGTTACGCTGGTGATCTGGAATGAACTAGTCTTTTTGCGGGGGGGTGGAACTGAACCCGGTGCCTGATTACTACTAAGATGCATGCTGCCCTTTTCTTGCCCATCCTCCATGCGCATTCCAACACCATCAGTTCGTAGTAAAGATGGGTTGTTGGATTTATCAGCCATTTTGTCTGGATTCCTCGTCTCCCTACTAACTTTGTCAGCCATTTTGGCTGATATATTCGTGTTGTTGTTCACCCAACGCAGTTTCACTTCACCTCACATCATCCATCCACAAACTCATCCTTAACTCCATACTTGGCACCAATTCATTATAAACTTAAAACAATAAAATGTCACCTGTCGATTGTGAATGAAAGATTATATCAACAAGGTCTTCTGCTGACGTTATTTCGCCTCGTCCACAAGAGGCAGAACAAAAATGGCGACCGTACTGACGCTTGGAATTATGGGTAGGCGGCTTTCGGCACAGCCTCGGTCCCAGAGCGACGCTGTAAGAAATGAAATATACCTTCTAACGATATATTTAGGTACCTAATCTACTCAACCTGTGAAATAAATTAGTCATCGTTTCATCACATAGTGTAGTGATATTATTTGGATGAATCAATATCACATTCAACGTTAAACTTGCATAAAACAGGCACACCCTCCGAAATACTAAGATGGCTGCTGGTTTCTGATTCAATTTCATTTTTAGTTTCGATTGCTATACGTCAGAAAATGATTACTTCTGCCCACATCATAGAGTTAGGAAATACAGTAATATGTTAAACAAATAAATAAATATAAGTCCACACAAGCAAGTGCACATAATTGCGACGTTGAAAGAAATACAACTACAGCACGTCTTAGCGAACCGTTACCGTAGACGTACAAAATTATTTTTTTTATTGAGGAGCTGAAGTAGGCCTATGTGAGGATACTTTTGTGTTATTATACAGGGTTCGTACAGAGCCTTTAAATCTGGAAAAGTTAGCGTTCACAAATTACGTAACTACCAATTTATACCCCGCCCCCCTTTGTAACACCAGTTTAGCGAAAAATAAATTTGCAAAAATTAGTGTGTTGCCTAACACTTCGTCATATTCCCCCT
>JAHWFP010230864.1:31857-52962 GCA_023313725.1 Lithobius niger
AGGTAATTTGAGAATGCTCCCAAAGTGCTTGAATTTGGAGAAAAAAATTAACAAGTTTGAAAAACCTTGATTCTAGGGAAAATGCGGAAAGGTTGGAAATGTCCTTAAAAAATGTTCTTGGCTTGAAATTGCCTTTATTTGT
Organism: Lithobius niger; assembly: GCA_023313725.1. Taxonomy (NCBI): domain Eukaryota; kingdom Metazoa; phylum Arthropoda; class Chilopoda; order Lithobiomorpha; family Lithobiidae; genus Lithobius; species Lithobius niger. Next base: position 32,000 of record JAHWFP010230864.1, read on the forward strand.
GTTTGGAAAAAAAAACGTGTTTAATTGACTTGCTGTGGACGAAAGTTTATAAAACCGCTTTTGCTATGGAATGTCACCACATATCAAATCCTTGTTGTGAAGGAAGACAATTACGTGTTTGCTCACGATAGGCCTAGATTAAAAAAAAATTCCAGTAGTTAAATGTGTGACGATAATCAGTGTCAATTACTGAATTTTATGAACAAATCCAGGATAATCTTGTCTTTGTGTTCGGTTGTGTTCACTACGTTGGGTCCAGTTTTAAAACTTCTGTTACACAGCACAAAGTTTAACAAAAGTATTAACATCAGATAAACTTTAAAATTATGTGGCCATGAAAAATTTAAGAAAAATATTGACCAAAAAGTGTACGAAACCTGGATCTTAGAGACATTTTGTGTTATCAGATGGGGAGGGTTAGTGCAGTGCTTGAAGGATCTCTTTCCTCCAAAATGCAGGGACACAGAGGAAAGGACTGCCATTTTTTTTTTACTACCATTTAAAAGGGTCCAACTTTTGCCACTAGCTGCAAAGTGGAAGGAGCAATTTTTTTGCGCAAGTTGTGCCAATCTGGCCATATGAAACATTAAAATGAAACAATGAAACATTAAATTTGCTACAAATTTAGAACTCGTGCCAACAATAACCACCTCAACCCCTCCCGCCTGAGACTTTTAATGCATTTAATGCATAAGAAAATTGGGTGTTAGGAATGCACTATCACGAGAATATGTGTGTCTGCCACTGGCCTAAGGTAATCATGGGCTCCAAGCAGTAATTCAGCATGACTTTTGCCTTGGGAGACGAAAAATATTCTCAGAGTAGTAAATCCAAGCTGTCACTGGTGCAAAATGAGCATACTGCACTTGTCGACATTGGTGTCTAGGGGCGACAGGGGTGGCCGTTCCACTGGCCCCTACCCTGACTCTGCCACTGGCTGCAAGGGCACCCTATCGGAGGTGCTCAAACTGCCCATACTAAGGCTAAGCAATATTATGCTGGTAGCTATTCAGGTTATCCGGAAGTGGTTGTATCTTAAACGAATATTCCTTACGCATGGAAAAACAAACTCAAAATCACCACCAATCCTAACTAGTGGTCAGCCACCACAGTGAAACAAAGATGGCCCAATGTAGATGTGAAGAGAGACAGAGAGTATGTGTATGTGTATCCTAACACTTCAAAACATTCCTACAAGTTATGTATTAACGCAAAAGAAGTTCTAAGTAAGCTGTCGGAAGACGAGACTGTTCTCTTTTCAGTAAGGCCTATACAAATTCTGCTCATCAAATAGCAGTCATCCAATATGCTCGTTTGAAGATGCACTAATGACGAAATAGCGCGGGGGAGGGGGAGGATGTTTGCATGCTTCAGCGTAAAACTGCTTGTGTGAGCTCCATAATAACCCTGAATCGATAATAAGTAGACATTTCTGAAAGGTGGCCATGTGATCTTTCCAAGACGCTACTAACAATATTCTTTATGTTGATAGGATATGTGAACATATTGATGCTACTTACAACATTTTGCTTCAAAACACGCAAAGGCTTATCAGCAAAGCGAACCAGAATAAAATCTTGAAAGGGGCCGTGCGGCCGTAGTGTCAATTTTCTGTTTTTATGTGCTTTTTTGTAAATTTACCAGTGTTTTCCGACAATATTGTGGTAATTTTTTTGTTTCATTTGTCTTGGAGTGGGCCATAGCCTCCTCTCTTTGATCTGTCGTTGCTTATCAGAAAGGAGTAACAACCTCTGGGCAATTCTATTTGTAGCCATTTCAAATACTTACAGAGCACAAAGGAATACATTAAAGTCGAAAACAGTAAACATTTTCACTGTGTAGAATTCTTGTTACCATAGCTGGAAAGAATACATTGAGATATTTCAGACAAACCTAACTATATTCTGGACCTTATTCGTCCACTGGGATTGCATCAATTTATAACAAAACCAACCCGAGGTAGTAACATCTTAAATCAGATTGTCTCTCAGGATGAAAGGCTCTTCTTCGATGATGATGATTACTTGGGCAGTAGTGGACACTGTATGGTCAGCTTTTAAGTCCACTGTCCCACAGTTGGACATTGCCCAGAGAGGGAGCCTAATCGATCAGTTGATTTCGACTACCTTTATGCTTTCTTGCCGCATGTAGATTGGAAAATAAACCTATTTACTGACTCTCGCTCCGTTGATAAGACATGATCCAATTTGTTGGCCCTTATTAACGAGAAAGTTCAATTATCCAGACGGAGAGCAATGAGGTTACGTAGCTCTGGTGTCCCCCTGCCCACGAATGTTAAGGAGGTTGGAAGGAAAAAATTAAAACTTGGGCAGCATTACAGAAAGTCGCCAACTGATGAAAATATCCAGCATTACAACTGCTGCTGCAATGATTACTAGCACCTTGTGCTGGGTTGGCGTAGCACTTAGAATAAACGATTCGGGAGAGAATCTTTCACCCCTATTCCGTCTTAACCGTAACAAGACACGCACCTCCCGTCCGCTACCCCTTTTGAAGTCTGGATGTAACTATATCACTGATGATTCGGCCAAGACAGAATTATTGACTGAAGTCTTTGTTTCCAACGCTGTCTGCGATAATGGGATTTTCTCCCCTGGTCCCTCAGTGAGTAACAACCCAAGTTTTTCTTGTAATTATATTTTCTTTCCTGTCAGAGTGATGCACCAGACTCTGAGTGGACTAAACAAGACATGCAATTGGCCCTGATGGCTATTCAGCTTTTTTAAAATAAACAAATTGACAATGAGTATGCCTGCTTTTATCACTCACTTTCAATGTCTCTTTTGAATCTGGCAGGCTCCTCTCTGTTTGGTCCGCTGCAAATGTAATCCCAATTGAAGGGAGATGCAGAGAACCCCTTAAATTACAGGCCAATTGCCTTAACCATAATTTCATGCAAGGTCATGGAATCAATTGTGAAATTTAAAATGCTAACATACTTGTTAGATAATAATTTAATCAGCCAGTATCATGATGCCACTCCAGTGTGCACAGTGAGCCCTGACTGATGCAGTTATAAGGCGAGGATGCATAGCACTTTAAATTAATTATTAAGAGCACTCCCAGAAATACATTAAAGTTTAACGTATTTATGGGAGTTTAATAAACTCAATAAATACTATACTTTTCGCATCTGAAGTATGTCATTAAAGTTTATTACCTTTGGTGGAAAGAATTCATTACCTCCTTTCTGACAATCCTAGTTATAGTCACTTAAGATAATTAGAGAGCTCATAAGTAGGGGCAACTTCCATATTTCCACACAACCCACCATACATCTGGAGATTATACACCCTCATTAGTAGAAAGGAGAATCCGGCAATAATGCTGGGACCTGCATCGAAGAATTCCCGGAGCTGCTCGCGAGGTTGTTCGGCGGGTTCCCTTCCCTAACGTATTTTTCGCAGACTTCAAACAAAGCTAGGCCAGTGATTGGAAACTTACTTAATGAAAGACAAAATCTGACAAATGACCCCCTCCTTATGTCAAACCTTCTATGTAGAGCCTTCTTTGATAACTTTAATAATTACAACAATAACCATCTTTCCCTTTCCACCATTACACCGCAACATGTTTGTCCCCCCCCCCCCCCGGGGATCTTCCCCACCGGCAAGCCATTTCCGAGCTCAAACGTTCTTCAGCAACTGGTCCTGTCGGTATTCCTACTGCATTCTTACTTAGATGCCAAAATATAATTATACCAAAACTTGTTATTTTATTCAATTGCTTTTTAAGGGTTGGCCTTGTTCCTTCACACGGGCTTACAGCCCATGTCACCCCCATATTCAAAATAGGCATGAGCAATGATCCCTCACAATTGTCATCCCATCAGCGTTACCTGTGGTCTTAGCAAAAGTTTTGAATCTGTTATCAAGAAACGCTTGACTATTACCTTGAACATGAACAACTGATTGACCTTAACCAACAGAGTTTTCGTACATGACCCTCCACCGTTACTAACTTGTGAAGCTTTTACCACAATGTCATATTGGCCCTTGATCAAGACACCCCTGTCGACTGCTTATACTTGGACTGGATGAAAGCCTTCGACAAAGTATCACACCAGCTACTTATGCATTCATTCAAAAAATATGGCATCACCGGTCCTTTTGCCAACTGGGTACAAAACTGGCTTCTTCATTGTAGACACAGAGTTGCCATTGCTAGTCTACTTTCCCGCTTTCATTAACTGCGGAATCATACACGGATCAGTGTTGAGTCCTCTGCTTTGTATTATTTTCTTTAATGACTTTGGCTCCTCTAATAATAAATAGTCTTTTAACCAAATACACTAATGATACTAAAACCAGACAACCGATCCGCTTGTTTGTTGACAGCGAAAAATTACAGATCAACATTAATCTATTAAAATCGGTAGTCCCATACTTGGCAATTACCTATACATCCAGAGAAATCTGCAATCTTACACATCAGTCATAAAAATAATATTTGTCCATATTATTGGGGGGAACTTTCATCTACCTTTCCCACCAAGTGTTATGGACCATGGGATTACCATTGACCAGATTTATCTTTCACATGCATGCACATTTGTAACAAGGTACGTAAAGCAACCACAGGATCCAGCATAATTTACCGAGGTATCTCTTCCAGAGCTGCAAATATTCTTTTAAAGTTGTACCTCTCCCTCGATAGACCTATGCTTGAATATGGCATATCTGGTTCCCTCATTTACGAAAATATTTCGTTGTATTGGAACAAGTGCAACGCTGTTACAAGCGCATGGAAACCCTACCATATGCCCAGCGTCTGCATATCCTTCAGCTTCACTCTCTTTGGTGGCGATACACACGGAGTAGTTTAATCACCACATGCAGGATGTTGCATCTAATTTACGATACTATGGCTATCCAGCAAACTTTTCAACTCAGTACATACATCACCACCAGAGGACACTCTTTTAGATAATTTAGAAAGCATGTGAACCATAACTTTGCAAAATCTTTTTTCTGTTATCGGGTTATTCCTTTATGGAACTCCCTTCCTGCTCATGTTGAAACCCTTTCTTCTATCAATATCTTCAAAAATACCCGAGACATATACATCTCAAACCACACTGATTTACTTCATTTTCACTTTGACTAATCCTCATATGAACAGCACTAAGTGCATCACACCCGTTACTGTAGTTTTTAATTTGCAAGTTCTTCTGTGTCTTTCTTGCCTCTCTATTTTCGCTAAGCTGCATTTAAAAAGGCCCTTGTATGTAACCTTTAACTATGTCCCAAGTTTCCTGGTGTGTTAGTCTCCATTACCATGTTAACACTTTGGGGGCTGTGCATGTTTGGCATGTCGCCTGTTCATGAACCTGATTGCATCTGTCAGATGTCAGATATGCATGTATTTGTTTATTCCTGTAAGCTTTGCTGGACTAAGACTTGGTCAATAAAGCATACCAAATTTCATTAAAATCCGCTGAAGCAAATCGGAGATCTGGACCTGAGCTGAAACCATGAAATTCGATTTTGGCTTGTTCTTGTTGGCACGACACGTTTCTGAGTCTACGTTCTCTACAGATCAAACTATTTGTCCTATAAAGCTGGTACTTAGCACTTTTTACATGCAATTGCTCTGTATATGTGCCCTTTCCATAAGGCCTTTTCTTATTGGTCAAGTGGTTCAGGGGTTAGGGAGCTCTAAGCGGCCAGGTTCATTGTTTCACATTGTTTTAAACATTGTTATTATACAACAACGCCAATCAGCAAACCGTAATTGATAAAGATACAAAGCATTAAAACAAGCTAATCTAAACTGCATGGTACCCCAACGAAGCACGAATTAGAAATTAAAAATGGACTCATTTGATGCTTCTACGGTTTAACTGATGCAACGTCAACACTGCAAAGGAACACAAATAAACTTTCCTGTATGGTTTCAGATATTGCACTGTTGCTGTACTGTTTAGTCCACGTGAAACCTTACTGCTGTATCCAATACACATAACTTTTCACGCCCAAACAAAGGAAAAATAATGCAAGGCTACACACTCGTCTATTTTCTTGACTAAATTGTTCAGTGTTCTTCAGTCATGTCGTCTACTTTCTGTTCATCACTTCGCTGATAATATATATATATATATATATATAATATTTTTCAAGATTTTCAAGCAATTTTCCAGTCATGGAATTTCATTACTTTCCAGGACATTTCCAAGTTTTCATGGACTCACACAAATCCTGAATTACCTGTACAACTGTGCTAAGCACACTAAGACAATTAGTTTATAAACATTTTCCTGCTATGTCGTTTAGCCAAGCAAAATGCACCAATCATTAGCTGATCTATCGTGTGCAAAACTAAAAAAGGTAAAAACATTTGGATACTGCAGTAAGGTGCACGTGGACTAAACACCATAGCAACACTGCAGTAAAAACACTGCAGTAGCTGTAACTTTACTGGAAAGTTTATTTGTGTTCCTTTGCTCATTTAAGTTCGGATCAGTAGTTAAACCTTAATTTAAGTACCAGACGAGTTCGTTTTTGTTTTCTAATCTGCTTACGACACGTATTATGATGCATGTATTCTGAAGCACCTTTTATGACGCATATATTTTAACACATGTATTATCATACATGTCGCATATTTCCTCATACCGTACGTTTTTGTATGCATATTTGCATGCTCTCTGTAAATTAGTTTTAAAAATATTTATAGATTTCTGTATGCTGCCAAGCCCTGGGACGACGCTAGGAGGGATCTCCCTTCCCCCCCCCCTCCCAAACCACACCTCGTCCAACAGATCAAAATTAGGGACCAGTGACCTGTGGTGGGCCCAAAGGTAATGAAAATGTGGCCACCAAATTTTCGATGATTCCCCCCTAGCAATTTTGACCCTGAAAGCAATTTTGATCCCCCTCAAAAAAAAAATGCGCTTTTCGTATACTGTCTGTTTTCGGTACTGTCTGCAGATGATTTCCTGAAGCCAAGATTTAGTGTTGTAGCCTGATTAAGTAAGTAGCTCTCCACACCGCCAGTTACTATGTCTCGTTTTTAACGAAAAGACACGTTGGGTTAAAGGTATATTCCTCCCTGCGCCATTTTTCTCGATCGACCACATCAAGTATGGCCCCAAAGGTCTATTTCTTTACCGTTAGTCAATCCCTTGGTAAAAATCCGTTTTAAAATGAGGCGTCTAGGAAATTTTCTGTTGAATAATTGTTAACTTAATTTACTGCGTCCCGCAGTATATGATCATTTGCGCGCTTACAATAATCATGACGTTTCATCTCTGTGTGCATGTACTAATAATTACTATGAAATCAAAAATGTAAAAGACTAATGCGGTAAAAATTAAAATTAATTATTCCAATAGATCGCTGAAGCAAAATTATAAGACATTAGCCTCACAAATTATGAATTGTGATGATAAAATATGAGAATCATTCCGGTTTGTGACGACACAATCTTTAACTTGATGCTGTTTCGTGTACTATTCCCAAAGCCAACTGAGATAGCAGCTAAGTTCCTCGCTGCGAGGAACGCAGCTACCACCCCAGCCGGCCTTGGCACTGGTAAATGCGCAGATGGCGATCTGCGCGTGGCTGTTAAAAGGCAGGCCGGGTGTCCCTTAAAACCATCTCTTGTCGAGATTCATACAATAAGTATGATAAGGAGTGTAATAAACCCTACGGAACCAAAACCAAAAAACCATTCGGAACTTGGCGGCCCCTTTTACCAGTTTTGGTTTTTGATATGATAAAACCTACGGACGTGTATTATGTCATTCGCTCCTGGTCTGATGAACACACTGTTTGCTTGTATGCCCACATCCGTAACATAGCACCTGAAAGACAGAAGAATCCAAGAAACCAGGTGCCAATGCTTCTCTACAAAATTCTTTGTAAAAACTATACTTGCTCTATTGGTACTATTAGCTGCAAAACCTTGTAAACACTCACATCATGTGGGGTCTCGGGGGCAAGAAGCTGGGTCATTTTTAGAAATGTTGACTTTGAAAGTGCCATATTTGAGGTCCAAAAATGACTTGTTTTTTTTTTCCAGTTTGGTCAGTTTGCTTTTACCCTCACCCCCTCTTGACGGGATCTGAAAATTGTATGACCCCCCCCCCCCCTTGAGAGGGTCCAAAAAATTCATGATCCCTTAATTCCCCTAGGCGATAACTAATGACCGGTCCTTTAGTTAGCTTTTTTCACAGCGACAGAAAAAACTTGAAATCACATCAATGGGTCAAAAATTCTTTAAATCCTAACCTGTGAGAAAGGCCTAGCCTAACCTAGCCTACTTGCGAGAGTTGTGAAATCAGAAACTTTTTTTCAGCCTAATTTAAAACATTCCCAACAAAAATGGGGATAGAAACAGTCAAGAAAGAAGGATGTGAGAAAGAAAAAGAGAGCTATTTATAATTTTTTTTTGGGGGGGGGGGGGGGGCGCCCCGAAAAGATTTTTGGTTCGCCCATGACTAAAATTGCTGCCTCACTGCCGTCTCCCTAGTAGCAACGGTAATATGGATTTGGTAGTGATTCTAGTCTTCCTGGCCCAGCCATTCATGGCAATATGGATGTTCTTCAAATGAAGTTTTGAGTACAGGCGGTACAGGTAATAAGCCAAGCGGTAAACTAGAGCTAAACCCAAAGGTTCGGGCACTGCCAGTCTCGAGTCTCCTGTGAGTTTTGTTGCGTCACTTTCCACAGCATCCAGAGGAGGGCGGAGCGGGAGACAGTAGCTAAAAAATAAACAAATAAATAAATAAATCTTGTAGCAAAAATAATATGACCGTCACCAAGAAAACCCTATAAATTCTAGCCATCACCCAAGTAAATGTACAAATGATTGTGGGGTTGGCAAACAAAAAAAAAATATTAATTTTGAGAAGTCCAGTGTTGGTTCTTGCTTTCGTTAACCAAGAAATTCTTGCTTTGACTTTTTAATCAGTGATTTACGTTGATGAAAAATGCTGTGCCTGTAACTCTTGGCTGTGATCCAGTGATAAGGCATCATCAGACGCTCGTGGCGCCATCTAGGAGCCGGTCAAATCATTCTTATCGTGTTCTAATCTGATTATCGAACACAATACGAGGGAGCGAACGTTTCTCGAGTCAAGCACGTTGATCATTCGCTCAGTGAGTCACAACAACCAAAATAGGTCGTAGGTACGGCAAGTAATCACCCTTAGTAATTTGCATCAGGTTTGAACAGCGAAGCAGTTTAAAATCCGTCGTGTCCGTTGCCAGCTCATGAGTGTAATTTTACTTGTGGATGGCTGCGGAATTTTATCTTACAGTTGGATAAGAGTTTTAGTGCGTTTGTGTGATGTTTGTATGTGTGTGTCAGTGAATACGTGCGTCAGTTTGATTAAGTGTGTGTGTTTGAATGTCCGTCTAGACTATGTGAGCGATTCAGTTTTATTTTACCCAAGCCACATTATGTTGCTATTTTTTTTGAACCCACGCTGTCTGCTTGCACCGGAAGTAAAGCGAAAAGTTTCCGTCGGACGGTCATGAGAAAACCCGAAGTGGACCACGAGTTCGTTAGGACAATACCTTAAGACTAATACTAAGATAAAACCATAAGATAATAGGCCACTGACCACATTTACTTGATTGTTAAATATTCTTGGAACACAAAAATAGAAATCATAAATTTTCCACTCGAAGTCGAAGCAGTGATTTGTCGAAATTTAAGTTAGCCATCCCAGACGAAAACGATAAGTCCTCCAAATTTCTAGACCAAACTTTTTACAATTTTGAATAAGCTTCGATGGAAAACTATGCAGATAAATTTTTACCTTCGTTTCACCACAATACCACCAAGCATTTCTGTTCTAGATTTTTTTTAAAGTTTATGAAAAGGCTAGAACCGCAAGAAGCAAACTAACTAATTATGGCACAGTGGAGCCTTGGACTAATTACTCTTTTCGAGATGGACGAGTCACCTAGCACAGCCGCCATACACAGCTCGTACGCCCGATACTGTTCGGAGACTGGCAGCGCGACATTGCGTCGTGGGAGATCAAAAACTATGTCCTAAGGCTTTCCCGTTTAACTCTCGTCACTCGCATGACACGAGTGAGGTGGTCTAAAGTGACACGCCACCGACGGATTTCGAAGTGGCGCTGCTCTCTCAGCTGCAAAAGGTCGGAACACACTTGAGCTTACAGGCTGCCATACGTGACTTGTCCATCTCGAAGAGAGTAATAATCCAAGGTGGAGCCAATATTGTGAACTGCTAGAAACTGAACAGCGAAACCAATCAGCCACCCCCTGCCAGGGTAGTTAAAGAAAACATGGTTTCTGCTCGTACAAAATATGCTGGTAGCAAGAAACTTAAAACGCTACTGCCAGTAAGCCCTGTCATAAGCCTAGCAGCAAGAACCTGAAGATGCTACTGCTAGAAAAAGCCGGTGTACATAAGGCAAGTCAGATTACCCTAATTGACTTGCTACTCGCCCTCTAGCGTAGTGGTTTACATTGGGGGAGTAAAGGGTGAGTAGCAAGTCAACTCGACTCACATAGCGCCATACCGTATTACTCGGCCCAGTCAACTAGCCCAATGTACACCCCCTTTAACCCCACTATCTGTACTTTAAGAGTGGTGTACTGGCAGCAGCAAGACACTTGATGACGCTGATGCTAGTATACCACATCATATGTACTGTAAGAGTGGTGTAGGCCTACTGGCAACAAAACAGTTAAAGACGCTGCTGCCATTAAGCCCCATTGTATGTGCTGTAAGAGTGATATACTGTCACCAAGACACTTAAAACGCTGCTGCCAGTAAGCCCCATCATGTGTACTATAAGGGTCTGTACTGCGGCTAATGAGATTACTTAAGGTTTATGTAACAGCTGCGCACTTGGCCACCAGTCAGTCGGCATGGTGGCCACTGGGATCCCGGGCAGCATGCAGGTTGGCCACAAGGCGACAATGTGTGCTTCATGTTCATTTTCCACCACATGATCGAGAATTATTAAGGGAAAATGGATGTGGTTGCGGCGCACGTCGCCGTGTTGGTTTGGTCGCGACGACTTCTGTCTTTGCGGCTTGGTCGCCTAGTACACGTGTGCCCTAAGGGTGGTGTACTGGCAGCAAGACTCTTATAAATGCTCTTATAAATGCTTCTGCCATTAAGCCCCACTAGACTACATGTCTATAAGAGTGATGTACTGGCATTAAGTCAGTCGAAACAATGCTGCCGGTAAGCCCCATTATGAAAACTGTAAGTGGTGTACTGGCAGCAAGACAAGTAAAAATGCTGCTGCCAGTAAATTTATAAGTACCATAAGAGTGGTAATGGCAGCAAGACACTTAAAAAACACTGCTGTCACCAAGCCTATTGTATGTACTAAGAGTGGTATACTGGTAGGAAGACACTTCAAAACCTGATGCCAGTAGGCCCTATTGTACGTACTGGCAGCAGTGTTTTTGTTTCTTGCTGCCGGTACACCACTCTTACAGTACATATAATGGGTCTTACTGGCAGCAGCATTTTTGTTTTTTGCTGCCAGTATGCCCCGAGTAAGTAAGTAATTTTTCTCGAATCCAAAATAAAATGACCTAAGTAATGGCTTTTTTAATAATGTGACTTACTCTAACATCAGTGCTTTTAAGAGTCTTGCTGCCAGTTGCTTACATACCAAAACCAAAACTAAAATATAACTAACTATAACTAAAACTAAAATATAAGAGAAGCCGCCAAGTTTCCGAAAAGGGTTGGCCTTTGAAGGTAGTGAAGTCATTAAACCAGGGACAGGCCGCCAAGGTTAATCCTGTTAGCCAAGTTAATTGCACCGACTAATAGTTTGAACCTTTAATGAAAACTAGAACGTTGCTACTAGTGGTAGCATTCTTCAAGTTTTCATTTACTTCCAAAGTATTATATGGTGCGATTAACTTTGCTAATCTAGACACACGCTGGTGTATCGCCGCCAAGTAACAGTAGATCGTCCCATTGTAGACATCCGATTGTTAATGATAAAAAGGCGGCACACTAGCAGACATGTGTTTGTTAACTGTAAGCAACTGAAAGCATATTTTGGCATGTTGAGGATAAATCCCAATGTGACAAATGTTTCAAATTGTGGAAAATGTAAGGGGAAGAAGAACTAAAATTTAAAGCATGAGTGTCCACCAATCATAGAGAAAAAGATGCGTCAATAACGTTCTTTTTATGTTAACTGTCTAGCTAGCTAGCTAGCTGTCTAGCTAATAAGATTTTTCACATGTTAAATCCCATATTTTGCTCATGGCTAGCGCAAAATTGAGAAGGCCTACTTACCTGAACTTTTGCGCACAGATGCATGGTGATCTGAGGATGGTCCTTTTGTTGGTTTGGGGGTTGTAGGGGTCAGGACAAATGCGTGGGAGGGTTTTGAAGTTCACCACCGGCGAATTTAAATTTAGTTTCCTTTCAAGTTGCAACCAAAGATTTTAAGCAACAATGGCTTGAACAATCAAGACGGGTCCTTAGATTTATTGTAAAAGCCTGGACGAACTAAAAACTGAACTGTAAAGAAGGACAAAACAAAGAAACATTAACGTTGCCGTGGATTGCGTAAAAATAAAGGGATGCACGTTAAATGATGGTTACGCAACAATACGAGCATTCACGAGCTAATGGATTTTTGTTAATAACCCAAAAATAAAATGCTTCGCGTTCTGCTGTTTTAGTAACAGCGACCTTCGAGGGTTTCTGCATGACTAAATGTGAATGAAATCTTGAAAAATTAAGGGGAAGGTGCAGGGATAAACAAAACAACTGAAGGGGATGTGCTGATTGAGTGAGCGAAGCGAACGAAATCAGCGATTGTTAGCCAGTGTGTGCAAAAATGGGATTAAAGCATCTTAAACAGACGGTGTAACCTTATGTACGTTCATCCATCTGTGCCCGGATAAAAATAACAGTGCCCGAGTCCGTGCCCTGGTAAAAAAAAAATTTCAACTCTTGACCCTGTCCACTGCCCGTACAGCATTGACTACAGAAACATTGTTATAGCTGGTAAGAGCTCCCTTTAAATATTCAATAACATTTACAAACATTTTATTGGTATACAGTGTAAACTTATTAATTTCAAATAATTGTCATGGCAGAGTGATAAAGCTGCTAATTTAAGATGTGAACGGGGTTTATGACGGGTTTATGTAATCAGTGACGGATCTAACCACCGGGGGGGGGCTTTACTCTTTAAGAGATCGCTAATGTTCCATGAAGTAATGAAGTATATATTACGTACTTCATACATTAGGGGAAAGTCTTGAAATCACATCAGATAATTTAGAGACAAGAAAAGCTTATATGAACACAAAATAGTTGCACCCTCCCCAACAAAAAAAATAATATGCTTAGTAAAAAAATATTGTGCATCAGGATCGAGAATAAGGTTGTAAGTTAAGCGATTCCCTCCCAACCAAAAGTTAAAGTCAGGAAAATGGACCTCTGTCGATTGGACGAACTACAAATACCGCCCCCCCCCCCAAAAAAAAAAAAGTCTCTGAAAGGTGGTACCCTTCCACCCACTATAAATTCCTAGATCAGTGCCCGTGGTATTACAGGCGTGCCTAGTCAGTGCCAAGGGCGAAATTCTGACCTAGCCCAGGGTTGACAATGATTTAATCAAATAATAAAAATCATCAATAAAAAATCATTGATTTAAATCATTTTAAAATTAAATATGAAATTAATGCAAAACTACAAGAAATATGCAAAATAAGATAAATACTGTAAGCAAAAAAGTTTTCAGCAAGCTCTAACACTAGCTCACTATTTGGCTAAGGTTATGACTCCATCTGTTATGGGTACAGACTTACGGAAGAGGGGGTACGACTCTGGGATCGATTAATTGGGCTATGAAAATTATCCAAATATAGTTCCAGTGCTCATTAAATATAAAGCCAAACCTTTCAAGATATGTTCATCCATAATGTTGTCAGTTCGGTCTAGTCACTCAAATGGTGGAGTACACAGTAGGACAAAATGGACCAGGTGGTGATCGATGTAGCAGAACAGTTGCACACTGCAACTGCATCCACTGCACATGTGGAAAGGGTATTTTCATAGTTTGGACTGGTGCAGTGCAAACTTCAAAATCGTTTAGGTTTAGGCAAAGCAGTCAATTTAGTGTTTTTGTTTAAGTCTATGAATCAAAAACGTTACAGGAAACTAAGCAAAAGTGTCTGTCACTAATAGCAATTAGCAAATGCCACGACCCAATTGTTCGCGAAAAAATTAAGATATTTTGAGAGGAGAGCCAACCAAGTTCCCATAATTGAAGCTACGTTGAGCATGAAACTATAGCCTAGTAAGTTGTCATTTAGGCTAGTTACGTATTGTAGCAGCTACCTTGAGTACGATACAATAGCCGACTAGACTACTACTAAAGTTCTTGTAATTACTGTTGCATCTATCTTGAGTATGAAACAACAGCTTACTGCAGTTGTAATATTGCATATTGCAATTGTAATATGCAATTGTAGCCTACTACAGTGTACTACTAAAATAATTTTCAAGTTATTTTTTTGTATGCAGTGTCCCACAACATTTAAATAATGTTTACTCAAGTTTTGGGAAAAAAAATTGATTAAATCAAAAAAATCATTGAGTTTAATCAAAAAAATCGATTATTTGGATTTTTTGCAAAAAATCAAGATTTTTTCCAACCATGCCTAGCGCCGTCCGTGTCAGTTCACCATGCATTCGTGTGTAACAGTTGCGTAGACTTCCTTCCCAATTTTATGATAGCCATGAGCAATAGGTAAGGCTGTGGTATTTAACATGGGAAAAATCTGATTAGCTAGTCACTAATTAGCTAGACAGTATCATAAAAACGTTATTGATGCATGTATCGCTCTATGAATATGGGTATTCATCCTTTAACTCTTATTATTTATCTCTGGCCCTTCCTCTTACATTTTCCCCAATTTGAAATATTTCGACTGCATTGAAATTTATCCTCAAAATTGTAAATATACTTTCAGTTGCTTACAGTTAACAAACACCCTGTCGTGAGGCTGCCATTTTATCAACAATCAATTGTTGGGTTCGCTATTGTCCATGTGCCCCGGATAGTCCCCCTCCTCCCCACCCTCAACAATGTTGAGACGGTATGAAACCTTGATTCGCATTTGCATTTGAATTTACTAGCTGAGGTGCAATGGCCATGTCTTGCGCGAAGCAAAGCCATGTTACACCTGAGAACGAGTTGCTGGCCGGAAGTGGTCACATGACCATTCGGTAAGTGAGCGTTTATCACTGAGGACTCCAGAGGGTGGAACGTGTTGTGATTGTTGGGGATTGTCCCAACACTCTTCCTCCCTCTCCGAAAAATGGAGGGACCTACGCTCTCTGATCGGTTCCTGACTCGAAAAAACAAGAATAAATTTTCCAATCCATGATCCATTTGATCATAGTGCAGTAACAATTATTTTGCTTCGCTTAAAAGTTGATTGCAGACAAGCGCAACGCTGCTTACAGAAAGTGCCAAGTTAACCGCAGATAAGCGCCACGCAAAGCAAAGTTACGCGCTACATCCTAAGATAAAAAAAGGAAAAATTATGCGCGCTTCGTCTCTTCTCTTGATGGGTCTTGAAAAAACGGTGCTCCCCGAAGGTGCGTCTTAGTTCGTGAAAAAACATTTGGTTGCATCAACATTCAACAATGGGTGCGGCTTAGTTCGTTTACAGAGAAATGCACTGTTGCGTCCCGTAGGGTGCAACTTAGTTCCAAATGAAGAAAATTGAGTGCGAGGTGCTGCTCGTAGGTTGCATATGTGAATGGCTGTGGTTCACCAAGATGTCTTGTGCTGCTCTTGCTGTTCTTCTGTAGTGCATGAGCGTGGGGTGAGAGCTTCGTCATTTGCCACCAATTTTCTAGACATTGTGAACATTACCCTGCAGTCGTCAAGTTTGTATAATGAGTTGGGTTCTCACTGCGTACGTGTTTTTGTAAGAGAAAGTTCACTTCTTCTTGGGTAATCAAGGTTTGAAGTTGTCATTCCCTTGCTTGTTTGCACTCAGTCAAACGGCTTCATTGGCACCGTTCACGCTGGCTGTGCCTTGCTTCCTCACATTCGCAGCTGTGGTCTGGAGACTCGTGCTTAGTTTTACTCCCACTTCTCCCACTCTCCGTCTTCGACGTTGGTAAATGGAACTTCTTTGTTCGAAATCATCAACACGTAGTTGTAAAGGTTGGCTTGTCTTCCTCCTCTGTCTCTTGACAGGGGTAGCCGTTGCCCGGGCCTCGAGAATCGTACAAGCAGCCCAGTAACCGAACAAGAATTTTCCCAAAATTTGAAGAACTGTAACTACATTAAAAACAAAATAGTGTCTTGTAAGGTTTCCACAACCGTGGCATACAGCCATGGCTTTCTAAAGAGGGCGGACCCATAACGATATCTTGGGGTGGGCCGCAGGGTGATTTTTCTGTTTTGATGCAGTTTTATATTAATTTAATAATTTTTTCCATCAATTTTGGCAATGATTCCAAGTTTATTTACTTTGGAGGGGCCCCGCAACCCCCTCGATCCGTCTCTTGTGTCCACTCTTGCCTTCAATGCAGTCATGCTGACGCATAGGCTATAAGATCGGTAACCGGATGCTAGTAGGCCCAATGCAGGCCATCTTTGTACTTTGCAGCACTACCGAAAGATGGCGTTGGCATCGACTCACGGAAAGTACAAGTGCTATTACGCAGCCTTTTGATTAAATTTGAGGCGGTTTTAGTAGAGTTTCGAACATTAATTTGGTGGAGTAATACGTAGTAAAGGTATAGAGCAGTGACATTTGTCGCTATATTAGCACCAGTATGGGTTTTGGAGGGCATAACTGCAAGGTGCACTACATAAAAATGGAGGGAAACGCAACGGAAGAGCGGATTTTTTAGGCTTAAAGTAACGTTGTTTTCTCCAACAACAAAAATCGCGCGTTTTAGGTTAAAAGAAATCACTCTTCACAACAACGGCTTCAGTATGACGCCCTTCTGTTTCTCTGTGCAGTACCCCTTGCAGCTAACCCATTAAGGCTCCAGCATAGAGTTATATACAATAATACTACATCGTGTCACTGCTCTATACACATCCTTCATTTACTAACTAGTTTTCCCCAACTCTTAAATTTTCCCGCTGTAACCTGGTTACTTGGTTACGTAAGATTCACGAACCCTCCCGTTGCCATGCTGGGTTTTCCAGCGCCGTCTTCGGAGCCTGATGAGAGTTGGTCATCTTCATTGCCATGCCAGTCCGGGTCTGACTCCGGTTCCGATTCTGAGGAATCTGAAGCTTGCTCGCTCTCGGAGTCTTCCCAGTCTGATTGATTGTCTGGCATCTGCATTGCAGGAGCCAGTTGTTGTGATTGTGCTTTTGGGCCCTTTCTGGCCATGGTGACAGGGTCCCAGTAGGGTTCTAGGTCCATGACGTTGATTGTCTTGCTGTCGGTGACGTCATTAATGGACACTATTTTGTAGGTCACATCACTCATCTTGATGCTGATCCTGTATGGAGCTTTGTATACATGCTCTAGCTTCTTGTTAATGCCCTTGTCGGTGTCCGATAGTACATGGTTTCGTACTTTTACTAACTCGCTGATGGCGTATTCCACCTTTCTGTGTTGTTGATTTTGGACGACCTTGCTGCTTCGGCGAGGTGTGTTGCTGCAAGATCTCTTGCTTTCACCATCTCTTGATGTTGATGCTCCACATACTCTTGGGGTTTCTTGTCTGGGACACTTAAAATGGAGAGGGACTCTTGGGTCTCCCCCTACATCAAGTAATACGGCTACGGTGTTCCCCCGTGCTGATGTGGGGTGCGTGTTCATGGCGTATTGTAGAGTCTCTAACAGTGGTCCTCATGTCTCTTCATGGTTCTGAAGGAAGGCGCATAAGCATCTGTTCATGGTTTTGTGGGCCTTCTCAGTCGCGTTCGACTGAGGGTGATAGGTCGTGGTCCGGTGGTGTTTGATGCCTGTCATCTCTAGTAGATTGGCAAAAACTTTCGATATGAAAGTGGGTCCGTTGTCGGAAAATTATTATTTCCGGAGGTCCATGCTTGTTGATGTACTCCTTCAACAACTTTCTTGCAGCGTTGTGAGCTGTCGACCTCTTGGTTGGGATGAGCCAAACAAGTCCATCATTGAAAATATACCTTGTGGCCGTGCGTTGTTTCGGGTAGTGGACCGATGAAGTCTATTCCCAGAATGTGGAACTTCTTGGATGCAATGACTAGTTGCATGTTCCCTGCTTTGCGGTGTGATTCTGTCTTTGCTGTCTGGCATTCGTCGCAAGACCTTACATAGTCTTTTCACTCGCTGAAGAGTTTTGGCCAATGGGCTACTCCTCTAAGGCGTTGCATTGTCTTTTGACACACTCAGGTGACAGGCCTGCTTGTGGTCGTGGCAGTTATGGAGGTGCAAGTGCCGCAAAGCTTTTGGGACGTACAGTTTTCAAGCTGACTTCGGTACACCTTGTTGTCTGACGAATGGATTGATATAGTACAACAGTCCAGTGTCATCCACTGTGTACTTTCTGCGAATTTTGACCATGTAGTTGTGTGTCTCTTTCTGGCCTGCCAGTGCCGTTCTTGTTAAGATTTTCAAGATCCGCTGTGCATTGGCATCGTTGCTCTGTGCTTGGATAAGCTGGGTCTTGTCCCTGATGTTGATCAGCGGTTGTTGTCTTTGAGGTGTTTCATGATGGCTTTTTGAACATCTCTTGGTTGTTCGCTCATCTCTTGTTCGAATGTCTTCATCAGGCTTGTCACGTTTGGGATGTCGTCGTCGTCTTTGTCTGAAGTGCTTGATGCCGGATTTCTCGATGAGGCGTCGGCAATCACATTTTGTGTGCCAGGGCCGTGAATAACATCGATGTCATAGGTTTGTAGCCAAATCGCCCATCTTGCTGTTCTGCCTGATAACTTGTGGTTTGATAAAATCAACTTCAGCGCCTGGTTGTCCGCGATTAAAAGAAATCTGGAGCCGGCAATGTAGGTTTCCCAATGCTCGACAGCTTCCACTGCAGCGAGGGCTTCGAGCTCGAAAGCGAGGTACTGCCACTCTCGGTCCTTAAGCAGCCTGCTCCAGAACTTGATAATCTTCACTTCTTTGTCAATGCGTTGAGTGAAGACTGCCCCTAAACCTTCTCCGGATGCATCGCTCTCGATGACGAAGGTCTCGTCGAAGTTGGGAAGAGAAAGAATTCCTGCTTCGAGTAGTTTGCTCTTGAGCTCTTCGAAAGACATTTGGTGTTCCGAAGTCCACTGGTACGGTTCTTCCTTCTATGCCAGCCGATGAAGAGAAGCTGCCGTCTTTGAAAAATGGCGGATAAATTTCCGAAAGTAGCCACATAAGCCAAGGAACGCTCGAAGCTTTTTCTTGTTGCTTGGTCTGGGTACATTCTTGATCTCTGCGATGCGGGCTTTGGTTGGTTCCACTCCGTTGGCGGTTACTTTTAGGCCAAGAATTTTTAGTTCCGGGACGAAATTCTTCAAAACTACAAATACACTGTTCATCGATCTTGTCTGTTTAGCATTGATGTGTGGTTCCTCCAAAACAATTTAACTGGATGGATCTTGCCTCGTTACATTTGATGCACTTGGTTTCCTTGGTCATTTCCGGGTTCACACAAAGGATTATGGCCGGCGCCGTCAAAGTTCATGCTTACCACAAGTCGGATCGTTGAAAATTGTCTAAATCCATCCTGAAGGGCGCCAAAATCCTGTTCGGTTGCCGATTGTGTGGTTCGCTATTGTCCCCGTGCCCCAGGTAGCCCTCCAAACAATGTTGGGACGGAATGAAGCCATTCGCATTTGAATTTACTGGCTGAGGTGCAATGGCCATGACTTACACGAGGCGAAGCCATGTTACATCTGAGAATGCGTCGCTGGCCGGAAGTGGTCACATTACTATTTGGTCAGTGAGTGCTTGTTACTGAGGATGCCAGAGGGTGGAACGTGTTGGGATTGTTGGCGACAGTGCCATTCCAACACAATAAACTGTTTGTTGTGTTACTGTAAAAGTTTTTGTCAAATTCAGAGTCATAATTCGGAGAATTAATATATTTACCACTCATTTTCACAACTAAGAGTATATCTACTTCTTGCAAATTTTCATTGGCTGGCTGCCATCTTCCTCGGGCATTACGACAAAAGTTATGTTGATTGATTCTTGTGTGTAATACATCGACGTCATCGTCGTCTCGCAGCTGGCATCTCATGACGACGACGACGTCGATGTAGTACACACAAGAATCAACAAAACTTTTGTCGTAATGCCTGAGGAAGATGGCAGCCAGCCATTGAAAATTTGCAAGTAGAAGACATACTCTTATTTGTGAAAATGAGCGGTAAATATATTAATTCTCTGAATCCAACACAATAGTTTAACAGTCAGATGAACTACTGTAACTTGATGGGAAGATAATATGCCTTACTGGCAGCAGGTTTTTAAGTTTCTTGCTGAGAGTACACCACTTTTACAGTACAGATAAGGGGACCTACTGGCGGTAGTGTTTTTAAGTGTCTTGCTGCCCGTACACAACTCTTACAGTAAATATACTGGGTATTATTAGCAGCAACGCTTTAAGTGTCTTGCTACCAGCCTATTTCATCTTAATAAAAAAAAAACTTTGATCCCTTCTCTCAAAACGTGAGTATTTGTTATACCAAGCCCCTGTAGGCCCGCCAAACCAAGTGCTAGTATGCATTGACATGTAAGTCAGTCCTAGTTGTATTGAAAACGTGCTTTGCATTTGGGGACGTGCAAGTATTGCGTCATCAAGAAATACTTGGCCATTTTTACCCCCCCCCCCCCGTTATCAGTTGCTCAACCCCCTCCCCCCAGTATTACATCATTTCTAACTTGATCCCCCCAATAAGGGGTGTTTTCCCTGTATTTCCGTTTTTTTTTTGAGGACTTGTTTTGTGCATTTTTCCACGCTTTATTAGGATAACAGTGCTTACCGACATCAAGTAACAACCCCGC